>BSBN01002371.1:0-92661 GCA_027924645.1 Cunninghamia lanceolata | reverse complement strand
ATAATGCCCCTAAACCCGAGAAAACCCTAAACCTCTAACCTTAAATAATTCCCCTAAACCTTAAACTCTAACCCTAACCCCTAAACCAAAAACCCTAATAATTCCCCTACCCTTAAACCCTAAATACTAAACCCAAGCAACCCTAAACCTCTATCTCCCTATCTCTATCGTTCCTCTACCTCTCAATCTCTCTCCCCTATGTCTCTAGCCATGTCCCTCACTCTCCATATCAGTATCTCTTCCTATGTCTCTGGCCATGTACCTCACTCTCTATATCTCTCTATTGTCCTCTCTCTCTAAACACTAACCCTAAAGATCTAAACCTTAACCCCTAAACCCTAATTGTAAACCCTAAATAATGCCCCTAAAACTTAACCCCTAAACCCTAAACCTAAGAAACCATAAACACCTATCTCCCTATCTTTCCCTTATCTCCCTATCACTATCATACCTCTACCTCTCAATCCTTCTCCCTATCTCTCTAGACATCTCACTCACTCTCTATCTCCCTATCTCTCACATCTATCTCCTCTATCTCTCCCTATCTGTCTCCTCTCTCTCTCTAGCCATCTCCAAACTCAAGCAACCCTAAAACCCAAACCCCTAAACCCTAAATCCAAGAAACTCTAAACCTATATCTCCTTATCTCCGTATCTCTATCATCCCTCTACCTCTTAATCTCTCTCTATGTCGCTAGCCATCTACCTCACTCTCTATCTCCCTATCTCTCTCCTTAGTCTCCTCTATATCTCCTTTCATTCATCTCTCTCTATAAACCCTAAAACCTAAACCTCTAAAGAATAAACCCTAAATTATGCCCCTAAACCCTAACCCCTAACCCTTAAACCCAAGAAACCCTAAACCTCTAAACCCTAACCAAACCCAAGTAACCCTAAACCTCTATCTACCTGTCTCTCCCCTATCTCCCTATCACCTTTGTCCCTCTACCTCTCAATCTCTCTCCCTATGTCCTCCTGGCCATGTCCCTCACTATCTATCTCCCTATCTCTCCACTCGGTCTCCTCTATATCTTCCTATTGGTACTCTATATATCTCTAAAACCTAAACCCTAAACCTCTAACCTTAACCCCTAACCTCAAAACTATAAACCCTAAACCCTAAATAATACCTCTAAACCCAAGAAACCCTAAACCTTTGTCTCCCTATCTCTCCCTATGTCCCTATCTCTATCATCCCTCTACCTCTCAATCTCTCTCTTTATGTCTCTGGACATGTCTCTCACTCTCTATCTCCCTATCTCTCCCCTCTATGTCCTTTATCTCTCCCATTCTCTATCAATCCCCTCTCTCTATCTTTGTTTAAACCCTAAACCCCTAAACCCTAAATAATTCCCCTAAAACCAAACCCTAAACTTGAGCAATGCTAAACTCATAAACCCTAAACCCTAACCCAAGCAACCGCCTCTCTCTCTCTCTCTCTCTCTCTCTCTCTCTCTCTCTCTCTCTCTCTCTCTCTCTCTCTCTCTCTCTCTCTCTCTCCCCCAAAACCCTAAATAATGCCCCTAAACCCCAACCCCAACCCCTAAACCTGAGCAACCCTAAACCTCTATCTCCCTATCTCTCCCTTATCTCTCTATCTCTATCATCCCTCTACTCTCATTCTTCTCCCCATCTCTCTAGTTATCTTGCTCACTCTCTATCTCCCTATCTCTCCCCTCTATCTCCCTTATCTCTCCATATTTGTCTCCTTTCTCTTTCTCTATCTAGCTATCTCTCTGTCTCTTGCCTCTCTCTCCCCTATCATTTCTCTATCTCCCTATATCTCCCCTCTATCTCTCCCTCTTCCTTATCGACAAAGGAAATGAAAAGAAAACTAGGAGTCTCTCTCTCTCTCTCTCCTAGGGAAATTGGAAAGGAAAAGGAAAACTAGGAAAGCTACAAAAATGACTTAACTAGGAGGTAGATAGGTCAGAGAGAGAGAGAGAGAGTTCCTAGTTTATATGGAAACTATTAAATGACGATTAAATGTAATGTGGTAGGATGTGGTGAGTTTTAGATGTTGCGCTATAGCATGGAAATATGTCTGCATGTGGTGATGCTATGGAAATTTAACCGAGTCATTTGAAGAATTACTCACAACTACATATTTAATTGTGCTAGTAGAAGCATAAATAATAATGTAGGTGCACTTGTAACAGAGTTGAAGTCCATGTGGAACAATCTAGAGGCTTGGTTATGTTAAGAGAATGTTCTACAATACTACAAGTTGAAAGAATTGGTTAGATGGTTGTATGTGTTACCACAAGCATATGGTTAGTAGTGGGTGGTTATACAAGAAGACATGAATACATTGACCATTAGTTAGTAATAAACTATTGATAGTTAGTAACAAACTAAAAAATAATGCTATATTCATTGTATTTATAAATAATAAATATAAATACTATAAAATTAAATATTATTATAATTATAATAATTATAACATAATATATTAATTTATATAATATATTTATTTTAATTAGCAAGATATATTATATAAATATAATTATTTGAATAATCATATATATATATATATATATATATATATATATCTTATAATAAGTATATTATAATGATACTTAAATAAGACAAAGGAATAAGGTAAAGCAAAATGGATATCCATTTTGGGCAACCTAAAATGGATATCCATTTTGCAAAATAGATATTCATTTTGCAAAACATAAAAAAAGGGAAAATGATATTTTACCAAAGCAAAATGGATATCTATTTTGCTTTGCTTTTGCCTTGTATGTAGGCTTGGGACAGTCATAGTTGATTTTCCCCTCAATTCTAATGTTTTTTGTAGGTTTCACTCTCTTCTTTGAACTTCACCCTTTGTGCTGACAACTTTTTTCTTATGCAAAATTGATAAAACGAGAAGGGTTTTATAGAATAAATTTTCATCTTTCTAAAAATATAAGATTTGTTTAGTTGTAGACTCTATGTTAGAGGCTGTCAGATAGTTTTTGGGACCATCATGACTTTGGTAGATCTTCGGATTACACCCTTGTGATCTTGCAACATAGTTTTGGGCATGGACTGGCTTGATGTACATCAGGCTAGGATAGACTACATATGTAAGATGATTGAGTGTATTGATGATCATGGCACGTTAGTGGTTCTATCAGGAGTGTCGTGACCCATATCCCTTCACATGATATCCGCTATTTAGATGAAGCGGAGCATTCGTAAGGGATGTCAGATGTTTGCTATAACCATTAGTGACAGATCAGAGGGATTGACAGAGATATCTTTAGATGATAATCCTATTCTCAGAGAATTTGCATATGTTTTTCCATTAGAGTTGACAAGGATGCCACCCCACCATGAGGTAGAATTCCATATTGATTTGGTTCTAGGGGCACAGCTGGTCTTATGAGCACCTTATAGGATGACTACTTAGGAGCTCAATGAGCTCAAGATATAGTTGGAGTTGTTAGAGAAGGGTCACATTCATCCTAGCATCTTGCCTTGGGGTGCACCAGTCATATTTGTCAAGAAGAAGGATGGGTCCCTTCACTTGTGCATCGACTACAGATAGTTGAATAAATTGATGATCAAAAATCACTACCCTTTGCCGAGGATTGATGATCTTTTTGACCAGATGAGAAGAGACAGAGTGTTCTCCAAGATTGACCTAAAGTATGGATACCACTAGTTGAGGATTGCTGAGGCCGACATTCATAAGACAGTATTTCAGACTCAGTATGGTAATTATGAGTTTATAGTAGTACCATTTGGGTAAATGAGTGCCCCTACAGTATTCATGAGTTTGATGAATGGGATATTTTGCACGTTTTTGGATTGTTTTGTATTGATATTTTTGGATGACATATTGATTTATTCTCACATAGAGGAGGAGCATGAGGACCATTTGAGGCAGGTACTGCAGTGTTTGAGTCTGACACCAGCTTTATGCCAATTTGGCTAAGTGTGCATTTTTCCAGTTCGAGGTTCAATATTTATGGCACATTATATCTAGCAATGGTATCTCAATAGATCCATCGAAGGTCAAGGCGATTGTGGAGTGGCCAGCATGCACTAGTGTTATGGAGGTTAGGAGTTTCATGGGTTTGGCTGGTTATTATAGCAGGTTTATGGAGGGGTTTTCCAAGATAACACACCCCATTACTTCCCTTCAATGCAAGGTGAAGAGATTTGAGTTGATAGAGTAGTGTGAGAGGGTATTTTAGAGCCTCAAGTAGTGTCTTACTAGTGCACCCATTTTAGCAGTACTTGATCTGACCTAAGATTTTGTGGTTTGTATAGATGCTTCTTTGGACGGTATAGGCATAGTGCTTATGCAAGAGGGTCAAGTTATCACATATGAGTCACAAAAACTCAATACCCATGAGAAGAGTTACCTCACACATGACTTAGATCTTGCAACAGTGGTACATGCTCTCACTAGATGGAGACATTTTCTCCTTGGGCATCATTTTGAGCTTCATTCTAATCACTATAGTCTTTGGTATATATTCACTCAACCAAATTTGAATGCACAACAGAGGTGATGGATGGAGTTCCTGTGTGAGTATGATTTTGATGCACACACTCTATCAAAGGGAAGGAGAATGTGGTGGTGGATGCTTTGAGTAGGCGATGACATGAGATCATGGTCATGACAGTGAGTACTAATTTGAGGTCTCATATCCTTCAACAATTGCCAGAGGATGAGTGGTATTAGGAGATTCAGTGTGTGATGTAGACATAGAGGGCCCTTGAGGGTAAGTATTTAGGTTTTTCTCTTGAGGCAGATGGCTTGTTATGGTACAGGGAATGTATTTATGTTCTACAAAGTAGGAATGTACAGAGATTGATCCTATTAGAGGCTCATAGAGTACTGTATACAGCTCACCTAGGGATTAACAAGATGCATGTTGATCTTCGTTAGCTTTATCACTGGTCAGGTATGCATAGAGACATTGCAGAGTTTGTGGCTTGATGCCTTGAGTGCCAGAGGGTCAAGGCTGAGCACCAGCACCCCACAGGATTGTTATACCCCCATGAGATTCCAAAGTGGAAGTGGGATACCATCTCCATGGATTTAATAGTTGGTCTACCCTTGTCAGCTAGATGCCATGATGCCATCATGGTGACAATCGACAAGTTGACCAAGGTAGCCTACTTCTTGCCCATTCGTACCACTTACACAGCATTAGCTGTAGCACGGGTATTCTTGGATGAGATTGTTAGACTACATGGGATACCTCATAGAATTATATCAAATAGGGATCCAATGTTTACTTCTTCCTTCTGGACAACACTACAGTGAACCTTGGGTGCCCAGCTCAATTTCAGTACAGCTTATCACCTTGAGATAGATGGTCAGATAGAGAGGGTGAACCAGGTGCTAGAGGACATGCTGAGGATGTACGTTATGGATCATCAGTCTAGATGGGAGGAGTACTTGTATTTGGTTGAGTTTTCCTACAACAACAATTTTCATAGTTCTTTGGGCATGGCACTATATCAGGTGTTGTATGGTAGACAGACTCCCTTGAGTTGGGATCGATTGGAGGATAGACTTTCTATTGGGCAAGTGTTGTTACAGGATATGGAGTGACAGGTGACAGTAATATACCAGAGGTTACAAGAGGCTCAGGATCGACAGAAGAAGTATACAGACACCAAGAGGACAGATCAGAGTTTCTCAGTGGGTGACAGAGTCTTCTTGAGAGTGTGACCACATAAGAGCCCAATCCGTAACGGGAAGGGTTCTAAGCTAGCACCTCATTTTGTGGGCCCCTTTGAGATCTTGTAGTGGATAGGACCAATAGCCTATTGTTTAGCCTTGCCACCTAGCTTGTCACACATCCACAATGTATTTCATGTTTCTGTTTTGAGACACTATATCCATTATACTTCTCATATTTTGGATTGGATTGTTTATAGGTAGAGGTAGATAGACAGTTGAGATTGGAGCCCATTCATATCATGGATCATTGGACATTGGGGCTTCAAGGTCGAGAGATGGACCAGGTTAGGGTCCAGTGGGACAGATATGATGAGACCACCACTAGTTGGGAGGACACATCTTCTATGAGGGCTCTTTATCCTCATCTTTTTTGAGGACTTCCAGGGGGAAGTCCAAGCTGAGGGGAAGGATGTAGGGCCCCTTCTCGATACTACCATTATGGCGGGAAGTGATTATGCATTTTTCTACTATGGTTATTTGATGAGACATTATATGGTTGGCTATCTCAATTATCTGATTTTGATTTGGACCATGGATGATACATACTATTATATTGCATACTCTCATTTGACTCTATGTAATGCCTTTTGATTCTATCTTGTATCTTGTTAGTGGAATATGTTGCTCATTGAGATATGGTTATACATGATTATTGGATTACATTGTGTGAACTCATATACCTTGTTATGAATGATGTGGCTCATTGATATATATATAATATGCAATAGTTTTATGATTTAGACTTTATTTGGGGTGCTGCCACAATAATGGGTTACACTTTCTGGGACATACTGATTTTTGTTGAAATTGCATATTTTTAGAAAATATAATGATTTAAGCATTGAAAGGTTCAATTTAAAGGATTTTAATTGAAGAGGGTTTGACCAAACCCCCTTAGATTCAAACCCCCTTGGATAGAACCCCACTAGTTTTAAACCATACCTATAATGGAGTCTCCTCTACACCTATCAAAATGATGATAAAAAACAACTTTTGATTTACCTTTTGGGGGATCAAATGAATTCATTTAAAATTTATGTTTTGTAAGTATGTAGTCCTTATTATAAGCTTTCCAAAAAGTATAATTTTAAATATATTTAATTTGATTATTATATTTATTTTTTATTTCTAGTGAATGTAGGTTTTTCACCGAGCATCAAGTTCTTTGTTCTACACACATGGAAAATTAGTAAATTAGTGAAACAAAATTCTAAAAATTATCTATGCCCTAGGTATTGATGTTCTTGTTTCAACAAAAAAAAAAATTGAATTTAAATACATACAGAAAAAGTTATGTTTTATGGTATACGCCTATGTCTAAATTATAATTGGTTTGACTTCAAAACTTAAAAAAATATTTGACAAGACCTTATGAAACCAAATGTATGCCCTATATATCGGTGTTACTAATCTAAATTCAAAAGAACAATAATTGTATCCTTTGTAGAAAAAAAAGTTATGTGCTACAGAATACACATCACTTAAAAAAAATGTTGTTTACTATTAAAAACTAGTTATCAAAGGAGACACAAAAAAATTTACAATTTAACTCCAATTTTTTTTCAAAAATATATATTTAGAATCTACAAACAAAATCTCACAAATCACTAGTTCGCATCATCTTCAATTTCCTAATGGTTTAGCAGCTATAAGTGTCAGAAAGTGAAGATTTAGTTCAAAATGTTGATTTCAATGTCAAGTTTGGCCAAAAAAGTGTAACCCATTATTGTCGGATGACCCTTTGATATGTGTGTGTGTGTGTTCTCTCGTGTGATCTGGAATTGATTTCTTTATGTTACAAGAATGATTAGAATATATGTATATGATGTAGTGGATGGTTAATTATAGCTTTGCTTTAGCTATTGATATCGTAACTAACAATGTGAGCCAAGTGTACAAGTTAAGCCAGTGGAATGGGGAAAAACACTTGGGAACCCATTGTGCTTTCCCAGTTAGCCAACCTAGCTTGTATGGAGAGGCTTAGGTCTCTTGTGTAATCTTATGTTGTGCGTCAGTATCCAGCATGTTTGGTCCTTGTTATTGTGATGTCATTGTACTTATGATAGTGTTGTGCATATATAAATCCTATGTAGTGAATGTGAGTCATGATTGTTAATGTGAGTCATTGGAATATCAGTTTGTTCAATGTGTTAGACTTGTGGAAATAGGATTAAAATGTTGGTATGATTTCACTATTATCTAATTAAATTAATGCCTTTTTCATTTGAAAATAAGAAGATAAAAATAAAATTTTGTACCCCTTTCCTAGACCTAGGTGGGCTCCTCTAAAATACACTACAAAATTAAGAAAAAAATAAAATTTGGGCAATCTTTTCCTAGCATATGTATTTTTGACGAGATTTCATTTTTATATTATTAAGCAAGGGACTTGGAATGGACACATGGTGTCCACCTAAGGTGACAACATGCTACCCACATGAGGACACATGTTCTCCCCTTGTGGGGACACATGCTACACCCAAGAATAGGTGTAAAAGAGAGGAAAACAAAAGGTAAAAAAAGGAGAAAAGGGAGGGGGGCTGTGGTTTTTCTAGTTTTTACCTGGACTGTAAAAAAAAAGATTGGGGAAGAAAAGGGAGAGAAATATGGAGGAACAAGAGATCATTGTGGATTTAAATAGCTCTTCAGTAAATACCAGGTAGGGATATTGAATCCTAATTACTTGGAAATAACTAAGAGATAGTAAATGTTATAACAAGATAAATTTGTTCTATTGATGTTGTTTACTTGGACTGAATTGGGATTGTTATTGTTATCATGTATTGTGTGTGAAATATATTACATTTTAAGGTCTGAATTGAAATGTGTTCTACTATAATGATTTGTGTGTGGGGGTAGAATAGGGGAAGACTTGCATGAGTTTGCAAAGGGTAAGAGTACCCTTACTGTTCTCAGAGAAAAAAAAATTAAAATTTGGGGTATGAGTACCCCTATGGGCCCTTGTGATTTTATATGGGTGGAAATGCCCAGTGATTATTTTGAAAATCACTTGAAAAGGGTAAGAGTACCTAAATAAAAATTGAAGACATGAGATCAATGATTTGAAAAGGGTAAGAGTACCCAGTAAAAGAAAAGTTGAGGGTATGGGTACCCATGAGAGATAAAAAGAGAAATATAATTAAATTTCCTGATTTAAAAGTTAACTCTTGCAAGCATCTGTCCCTTCCTACCACTTGTGAAGGTTTTTATGTAATGCCTTCTTGTGAATTGTAAGTGAACATCTAGTGGATGATGAACTCAGTGTCTTGTTGTGCTATGTCATGTCCCTATACTAATGATTTATAATTGAATTGCTTATTTAAATAATAAATTAGCCTTATATAAACTAATATAATTAAAATATAATATATAATATATTTATTTAAAATATATTATTAATATGTATTATTTAATACATAATATTATTAATTTAATATAATTAAATATCTTATAAATATAAATATTTAAATATTATAAAATATATTAAATATATATATATATTTAATTAACTAGATATATTATAAATATAAATATTTTAATATAATATTTATGTGAATAATTAATAAGATATATTATTATATATAAAAATAAATATTACAAATATTAATGAAGAGTCTTATCCATTAAAGCTAGAAAGTAAAGTAATTTGGAACAAAAGGTCAAATTCAAAATAAAATCATATAAAGTCTAAGAAGACAAAAACATTATCCCATGATATATGGTTGTGAATAAAACAACATAAAAGAGCTCCCATACTTAATAACAAATGTATTTGTACTATATATATTATATAAATAATATACTTTAAAAAAAGGTTAAGGGGAGGCCGATCACTCCTTAATATGTAAGGAAGGAGGATATTTATAAGTGCAGCGATTAAGTTGGTTGACACCAACGATCACCTTAATAAATAATAAATAAAAAAGACAAACATTATTAATATGTATCCTTGTTAACTAAATTAAATCCGCAAGCGTTGGAAAGGGTATATCCTTTTACCCATGGTAAACCCTTAGAAATATATAAAAGGGCATAAGGGAGTATGATGGGAAAAAAAGTGTGAAAGTATATATTATATAATATATAAACAACAGTAGCAATACAATAAAAATTATATTAGTCATTCCATCGAGCAAGGAAAACATTGGAAAATAGAAAGAAGACGGCAACAATAGGTAAGAAATCCGAGGTAAAGCTATAGCATGTAAGTAAGTATTTATATTTAATTTGTTCAATCTATAATTGGTAAAAATAAATGATAAGATTATTAAGAAGGATCTAATATATATGTGTTTATGTATGAAAATAATAATCTAAGATTAGTCTTAGAACTGCATATAAGTAAGAAAAGATGATCCATTATAAATGAGATATAAAGGCAGAGGTCTTATGAACTCAAATAAATATGAGACTAATAGATGTCTTACATAAATGTATGATTCTTGTTTAAATAAGATAATGAGTACAAGAAGGTTATAAGTTCATAGTTATGAATATGAAATAGATTTGTAAAAGGCATGATTACCTAAGGGATAGATGATAGGCCTTAGTATTAATCAACCTAACCATAGATATGGGGTGGATAATGAGGAATGTAATTGACCAAATCATGGGATAAATCATAGGCCTTGATTGACGAATCAAGGAAGCCAATAAGCCTTCAATCTAGTACTGAAGGAATAGGCCTTGGTTGGAGAACCAAGGAATAATAGGCCTTGGCTAGAGAACCAAGGAATAATAGGCCTTGGTTGACGAACCAAGTAATAATAGGCCTTCGATTGGAGAATCAAAGGATTGGGCCTTTGATGTAATAATCAAAGGAATAATGATGGACCCATGAGGATTGGGGTGACATTACATCCTAAAGTATCCTCTCCCAAGAGGTGGAAGGAGTGATTAATAATAGGCTTAAGGTTATCTCATCCAAGGTAAATCATGAAGTATAAAGAGAAAACATATTGTTATGAAAGTAATGATATATGGTTAAGTATTAAAGGAAAATGGAATACTAATGTCTCTTTACAAGTTAAAATTGTGTGCAAGGTTGTGAAAATTTTGACTTGCTAGAAGGGGACATTACAAGTGGTATCAAAGCAATGATCCTGCCATCCTGTGAATAATAAATATTTATTATTATTGATCATGATTCTCACCAAAAAGAAATAAAAAATAGGCATTTGCATATGTGTTATGGTTGTGGTTGCAGTAACTGAATATTTGACACAGAGGTAACATTACGTTAGTTTTAATTATTATTGATGATGATGCTACATGGAAGGGAGATGAAATCCTTAGCCATCCCAATCTTAACATTGCTTGAGGACAAGCAATCTCAAGAGGGGAGGCCTATCATATTCCTCAATTCTAGCCCATAATAGCTCGAAGTTTTCCAATTAAAGATTGGAAAGAAGACTAGTTTATAATGGCTCAGTATGATCTTGAAGGTTTCATATGTTTATGATAATAAGCTCTCTTTATGTTCAATTTCATAACTTAGACAAATTTTATGGCAAGAGGAAAAGACAAACTAGAATAAAGACAAAATCAAATAAGACAAATTAAATATGACTTGGCACTAAAGGACAAAACCATATTTAAAAGGCAATAAAAACCCATTTAACAAGGGATCGAATGAGACAACTAAGGACCCCGATCATCATAAGAGACAAATATAATTATAAATTAATTTATGGAAAGGCACGAAGGCCTAAATGTTTCCACCCAATGACTCCTCAAGGCAATAAAAGGAGGAGTCAAAGTCAAGTAAGGCATCATCGATCAAACCAGGAAAAATACATCTGAATGTTTGAAAGGTATGGATGTCAGCAGTAAATAATTCTTATTCTCCCAAGCATTGATCCAAGCAATTGACATTATCATTAATTCATACAAGAATATCTCCAAGACTGCAGTCTAGTTTACAATAGCAAGTAAGCATCTTCATATTATTATTCCTTTTGTCTAATTGGTTGTCATACTAGCACAGATATGAAGGAACTTGTAATTTTGTTTCATTCATAAATGTACCATTATGATAGCATTTATTTTTATACAGTCAATCACTAATAATGTGTAGACAATCATATTCAATAGCTCATGATAATGTATCTTGTATGATTTGAATTCATAGGTGATTTACTAACACCATATGTGGGAAAGAGTAGAAAGTGCCAAGAGGCCATTCATGGGTATTTAGAGGCCTTTGTCACATGAGGTATAAGGTACCCATAGTGTAAAGGATATTTATCACATAGAGGCCTTGTCACATGAGGTATAAGGTACCCATAGTGCAAGGATTGTGAATTAGTGGCCTTGGCTACCTAGAGTACTAAGGAGTCTCACAGAGGCCTTAGCTCCAAGAGTACAAAGGTACTTCTTAAGTAAGGATGGGAGACATTAGAGCCCCATGGTGGATAACGGCAACTCTCATCTCATCTCACATAAGTTGTTAATAAATGACATATGAGAGATAGCCAATACGTTTAATTCAATAAGCATAAATGAATATATCTTTCTTGAGGAAATAACACATAAACCTCATAGGAGAGGAGGTAGAAGAGGATCCTTTCCATTAACCAATGGGTATTTAGAGCCCTTTGACATTATGAGTACAAAGGGTACCATATGTAAAGGTTTATGACATAGAGGCCTTGTGTGCAAGTGATGCAAAAGGCATCATTGTGCCAAGGATAGGTCATCCTATAAATGTGACATAGAGGCCTTGTTCACAAATGATGCAAAAGGCATCATTGTGTCAAGGATAGGTCACCTTAGAGGCCTTGGCTGCAAAAGGATGCAAAAGGCATCATTACACCAAGGATATAATAGAGCCCCATAATGGTAAATGGCAAAGATACTCCCTCTCTACTCTCATATGATATCCCTAAATTAGTGCAAGATGTTATAATGATATGAGATATCAAGTGATAGTGCATGTGAAATGCAAGTGATAGAGAATAATAGAGAAAGTGAAATATAAAGTGAATATGAGAATAGAAATTTAAGAAATATAAATAGAGAGTGTACATTATGTAATGACGATACTTATAATGTTCAAAGTTAGTGAATGAGAAATAATGTCTAGTAGTAGAAGATATGAAATGAAATGATCATAAAGAAAGTGATAGTGTAAATAGTGAACATAGATTGTGAATCTTAGAATCATGAAATATATATAAGACTAAAAGAGCAATATGATGAATATATATATCATGTGTTTATTAGTGATCATAAGATTTAGTGTACTAATGTTCTCTTTTTGTGAGTTGAAATTATGTGCAAGGTAAGGAGAATTTTGACTTACAAAAAGGGGACATTACACAAATGCCTTATTTATAATGAAGGTTTCTCTAAACATTTAATCACCCTTAATTTGCTTAATCTAAATCCATTCCCTTATGGTTTATTCAAAAGGACATTCAATACTTAATATGGAATCTGCATTATTATTGTCCATTCTTTCTTGAAATTTAACTTATTATAGTACTTACATTAATACATTTGTGAATATTCAACTTGGAAGAACTCTTTTACTAGGAATTGTAAGAAGCACTCCATTTTGAATGTGCATATGCCTATGACCCCTTGTTCACTAGTAAATTGATATGTTTTGACCATAATCTCTTATGCCTAAGTACTTTGTCTTTCTTTTTATAAAGATAATGGGGGTTTTCAACAAGTTTTTTCACTTCTTAAAAGAATTACAACCAAGATTTTAGTTAGCATAGAAAACATGTTAGCCAAGCAAATTGTGTTATTGTTTTCTTGGATCGATTTAAACCTATCCAATTGGGTCTATAGCTTGGAACCAAAGTTATTTATAATTTACAATAAAAAATCAAAGAAACATGCATTATACCATCTTCCTAACAACATACAAAAAATATTTTTTTAGTATAAAATTGACATGACCAACCACACAATGTATCCATGACCATGGCCTAGAGATAGTCAAGCTTCTCAATCTATTTCAAGGATAATTTCCTTAGATTTAACCATAGCGTCAAAAGTGCAATCTTCATTTGGGATGGAACCATGTGTTGGACAATCCCAACTTATTACATGGTATAGGTTGATGTCCGTTTTTGGCATTGAGATCTCCTAATGATTCCATTAAGACTTTCGCAACTTAATTAAACAAGTCAATTCTGTATGTCTCCTTTGCTTACATTTATCAAATGATTATTTGTTGCTCCCACTATGGTTTATCCCTTGCCATCACTCATTTGGCTTCCACTAAGTTCATCTTTATTGCTTTTTTTTAAAGGATGTAGGAGTACAATCAACACTGAGAGGGGGGTTGAATCAATGTTGAGTCAAAAACCACAATTTATGACTTTTCAAACTTGACAATTAAGTTTATCAAAAATTGAATTCAATACTTGAACAACCAAAATCAAATGTTTAATCATATGTAATTATAAAAGACATGAGATCATAACACAAAGAAATTAATGAGTGGAAAACCCTCCTTGGGTAGAAAAACCACTCAAAACTACCTCACTAGCTTAAGAAAAAACCTCATTGGTTACAATGTTTAGAAGCACCAACTTCAAGGAGCACTAACCCCTAATACATACTAATAGGTCTCACTGACCATACAAGCCTCACTAGCTACAAGATGCCTCACTGGCTGAATTTGCTTCACTGGCTTTTCTCAATCAATCAAAACAAAAGATCTCATGTGCAAGAAGTGATTGCCATTCAATCTGATTTGCATCATTTAAACCCTCATTCATCTCTTTAACAATTTTCTCATTGATGCATTTTCATCACATGTCCAGTATCACCTTTTCATCTATCTTTTCTCTTCGAGAGGATTTTTACAATAATATCTTCAACCCTGTATATTGAATCACATCACAACTCTCACTTACAAAGCACCTGTAAAACCAATATAAGTGAGATGACCATACCTATTCTTCTTCTGCAAAAACATTTTCATCCTGAAAGAAAAATAAAATCAATCATTGCAAGATCATTCACTTTCCTCTCTCTCTCTCTCTGTATATTCATCTTCACAACCATACAAATTCCTCTAAACTGCAAGAAACAATCTTTTGATATATTCCTCTCCTCTTCTTCAAACTCTTCATCTCCTCTATATATTTACCTATATTAAAAAAATTAATGACCCTACATATATATATATATATATATATTTTCAACTTCATCAATCTTTTCATCTTCTCCAAAATAAAATACCATAAATGATATCCTTTATACAAAATCTTTAGTCAATTCATCTTCTCTGTATCTTTAAAAATAAATCAATCTGCCCTATTTGTCATTCATCTTCTGCATAAAAAATTTTCATTAATAAATCAATCTCATCAGCTTCTCAAAAAAATATAATCTTCTCACAAAAATCCATTCACCTTCATCTTCTTCAAAATTCTTCAATTTGTGAAAATCATCTTCAATAAAAATCAAAATTCTTCAATTTGTGAAAATCATTTTCAATAAAAAAAAATTCTATCTTCAAGGACTCTTCGTCTTCATTGTTACTTAAAAATGGAAACAAATATGATTTTAGCCTTTTAAAAAAAACAAAACTCCTTATAAAAAGGCTTTATTTGATGTCAACAATAGAAATGAGAGTTAAAAACAATAAAGTTTCCAATATAAACAAAAAGACCATAAGAATCAGGCTACCACTTTAAGGAAGGCTCGAAGCACATAAGGAGGGGCCGAGTCTTATGTCATATATGACTTTTTAACATTTTTTTCATTGGCCTTTTTATTATTTTTATAAAATATGCTTATAGAATATATCTATTCAAACTCAAAGACATATTTATTGGCTCTCAAATGATGATTGATGCCATTGGTTGAACACAAGGAGGGGGCTAGTCAACTAATATGATTTAAACCCTT
Source organism: Cunninghamia lanceolata (assembly GCA_027924645.1). Taxonomy (NCBI): domain Eukaryota; kingdom Viridiplantae; phylum Streptophyta; class Pinopsida; order Cupressales; family Cupressaceae; genus Cunninghamia; species Cunninghamia lanceolata. The sequence goes on along the minus strand of BSBN01002371.1, from coordinate 77,088 downwards.
TGGTAGGTCACCATAAGTGATTTGACCTACAATGATAGGTCACCAACTAAATATAACATAAAGTGCAAACTTAGATGAGTTTGATTTAGAATCTTTATAATGGCACTTAAATGTTAAAACCATCAATCACTATACATATGAAATGAAGACCTCTCAACCATTAAATGCCACTGTCATTTTAATTTCTGTCACTGGAACTCACAAGCACATGTAACTTTTGCCATACCTCTTGTATGATATACTGCATGCTAAAAACATTATGTCCTCTGCTTGATATAGTACCATCCATGTTTAAGCATCATCAAGTCAAAGTATCATAATACCAAATATGAACCAGACACACATCATACCTTTAACAAGACATCTTGATCTTACAGGTACTACAAACACATCCTTGATGAGAGAATGAAGAAACTGATTCAATGATGACATCAATGAAGCACCTCAATGAAGCATGAACAAAACAACTCTGTGAACAACATGTCATGAACATAACATTGTCAAAATATGAACTCAAGAAATGAACTCCTAAAATGTGACCATTAAACCATAAGCATAAACCATGAGCATCAACTTTCCTGAAATGATTAACACAAACAACTCCTTCAAACACCACTACATGAGATCTACACAATATGAACCAATCATAAACATGGTGATCAAGTATAAACCAATATGAACACCAAACAAGTTAAAACATGAGAATCCATCTTAAGACAAACATGAAGATATCCTGATGACATCTCTACATGATGAACACCATGAAGCAACTCCACCAAGAATCTTTTTTTTGACATCAATGACGACCTAACACCATCAATCTCCCCCTTTTTCATTGATGGAAAAACTCCATAAAGCATTTTTTTCTTTCTCCCCCTTTTTGACATCTGATGACAAAGGGTGAATTAACTCCCCCTGTCATTTAACTCCACTGAAAGATGTTGAAGCTTTACCATAACATTTACAATCACATTGCATTATGAAGACTTTAAAGATATAAACTCCTGTTAACCTGTTATCTTCCCCTTTGAGCTTGTGATAATCTATGATGACAGAAAATGACAAATTTGAAGCAAGCATATGACAAACCATGTTGGCAATACTTGAAAATATACATCCTTTTCAAATCCAAATGCAGAGACATATGCTATGAATTAACTTCTTCCATTATCAACCTCCTTAGACAATTTATGCTAACATATGATGAGAATTCCTTGAGTACATCCAAGGTCCTGTCTTTCAAAATCTAAGATCTGCCAAACATCATTCAAATCAGCCCATGCACATCAACAAACTAACTACATCATCAAGTTCTTCCTGCAACAACACTTCACATTTTCTGAAACATATCAAGCACACTTTGAACTACAACATCATGACAACTCAACATGATATGAACAAGATACAAAAGGATCAAATCACTCAACATCATCAAACTCTTTGTGCAGAGAACTATTGAACATCTTATCAACAACATGTATGCATTATGACATCATGAACCATTGATCACCTATTTCACTAACATACACCTCCTAAAACCTTTTGGGGATAATTGATAGAACAAGGACAACTCCCCCTAACTTCATGCTATATGTTATACAATTGATGAAGTGACTTGTACAAGATGCACAAGTTTAGAATCTGTACTCTTTTGCCTTTGTTTCATTCTCCAAACTTTCACAGGTTCTTTCTTCCTCCAAACTTTTTCAGCTTCTGTCCTTTTTGACATCCCTTGATCATTTATTTTATGCTTCCCAGTAGGATCATACCTTCTATGCATTTTACAATTTCTTTGTATGTGACCAAGAGAGTTACACTTGAAACATACAAGATTAGTATTTCTTATTGAACCGAATTGACTACTTCGGCAATTAACTGCTTTGTACCCAAAATGATTATAGATATAACAATAACCAAAAAATGTGTAATTGTACCTATACATGTATTCTTGCTTTATAGGAGTAGTTCTTCTAATATTTCTTCTTTGATTGTACATTTTAACAAACTCTTCTTTGGTTCTCACCTCAGCTTCAATCTTCCTTTTGCCTTTAGTCTCAGGAGTACCAGCATGATGACTTAGATCAATTAAATGTGAGCATTGTCTTTCTTCAAATTCTAGACCAGTTTTGTCTTTGAATCCTTTTTGTTTTTCCAAAAGGTCCTCATGTTTGTCACTGCTTTTGCACATATCAAGTTTCTTTCTCAATCCAATGATGTTAGCTTCAAGAGTGTGACATTCTTTAACCATGACAACTAACTCTTTACTAGTAACATCAACTATCCTTTTACTTTCTTCAAAAGACAAATTTAAATCTGCAATTTGCTTCTCATAGCCATTGATCTTATTAATCATAATTTCATTTTCCTTTTGCAACTCATTTCTTTGAACATTTATCTCCTTGTTAAGTCTCTTGATTTCACTTAAAGCGCATCTTAATTCACCTTCAAAGTCAACTATTGCTTCTTCATTTTCAAATTGATCTTCGCATTTTTTATTTTAATTTTCATTTATAATAGCCATGAACAAAGTTATTGCACCTTCCTCAATTGACTCCTCTGAATCACTATCAGTTATATCAGCATTTTTTATGAACAAACTCTTCTTCTTTTTGAAGTGAAACTGTTTCTTCTTGAATTGTGGCTCATTTTCTTCTTCATCACTATCCAAATCTTTATATGGACAATTTGCAACATAGTGTCCTATTCTTCCACACTCAAAACATTTAAATGGAAGTTTACCTTTATATTTTCCAGTTGACCCCTCTTTCAGGCTGCTAACAAATGAAGATTCTTGATCCTCATCCAATTCTTCTGAATCAGCCTTTACTTCCTTTTCTTTTCTGATTGATTTGAATGTAGATTCTTTAGTTGTAGGAGTATCACTACATATCCTCATCTCAAAAGCTATAAAGGTACCATGAAGCTCATCAAATGTCACTTTGCTCAAGTCTCTCTCCTCTACTACAGACACTTTGGATTCATATTTTGAAGTTAAAGTCCTTAAGACTTTTGTTACAACTATCTTTTCTTCCAGAGTATCACCCAATCATCTGATGGCATTTACAATTTCTTAGACACTCGAAAGATATTCTACCACTTTCACATCATCACTCATCTTGAGACTTTCAAATTTAGCCCTATAGGACTGTAATTTTTCTTCTTTGATTTTATCATCTCCTTGATAAATATTGATTAACTTGTCCCATATTGCCTTAGCTGATTTACACACCATGATTTTAACAAGTATCTCATTGGTTAAGCCATAGCATATTGCATTTTTGGCCTTAGCATTGTTTTCATAGGCCTTTTTCTCATCAGGTGTTGATGGAGGATTTGTTGTAGTATATTCATTTACAATAGAAGTATACACATCATACCCCAAAGATGACAAATATGACTCCATCTTGAACTTCCAAAATGCATAGTTAGACTCATCAAACATAGGTGCTTTGTAGGTTGAAAAAACTTCTTGACTTGCCATTACAAGTACTCCAAAAATATGATCTACCCAAGCTGATTAAGCCTTGACAGGGAACCAGGCTCTGATACCAATTGTAGGAGTACAATCAACACTGAGAGGGGGGGTGAATCAGTGTTGAGTCAAAAACCACAATTTATGACTTTTCAAACTTGACAATGAAGTTTATCAAAAATTGAATTCAATACTTGAACAACCAAAATCAAATGTTCAATCATATGTAATTACAAAAGACATGAGATCATAACACAAAGAAATTAACGAGTGGAAAACCCTCCTTGGGTAGAAAAACCTCTCAAAACTGCCTCATTGGCTTAAGCAAAAACATCACTGGTTACAATGTTTAGAAGCACCAACTTCAAGGAGCACCAACCCCTAATACATACAAATAGGTCTCACTGACCATACAAGCCTCACTAGCTACAAGATACCTCACTGGCTAAATTTGCCTCACTACCTTTTCTCAATCAATCAAAACAAAAGATCTCATGTGGAAGAAGTGATTGCCATTCAATTTGATTTGCACCATTTAAACCCTCATTCATCTCTTTAACAATTTTCTCATGGATGCATTTTCATCACATGCTTTATTCATCACATGTCCAGTATCACCTTCTCATCTATCTTTTCTCTTCAAGAGGATTTTTACAATAATATCTTCAACCCTGTATATTGAATCACATCACAACTCTCACATACAAAGCACATGCAAAACCAATATAAACGAGATGACCATACATATTCTTCTTCTACAAAAAAAATTTCATCCTAAAAGAAAAATAAAATCAATCATTGCAAGACCATTCCCTTTCCTCTCTCTCCGTATATTCATCTTCACAGCCATACAAATTCCTTTAAAATGCAAAAATTAATCTTTTGATATATTCCTCTCCTCTTCTTCAAACTCCTCATCTCCTCTGTATATTTACCTGTGTTAAAACATTTAGTGACCCTGCATATATATATTTTCAACTCCATCAATCTTTTCATCTTCTCTAAAATAAAATACCATAGATGGTATCCTTTACACAAAATCTTCAGTCAATTCATCTTCTTTGTATCTTCAAAAATAAATCAATCTGCCCTATTTGTCATTCATCTTCTGCATAAAAAATCTTCATTAATAAATCAATCTCATCATCTTCTCAAAAAAATATAATCTTCTCACAAAAATCCATTCACCTTCATCTTCAATAAAAATCAAAATTCTTCAATTTGTGAAAATCATTTTCAATGAAAAAAACTTCTATCTTCAAGGACTCTTGGTCTTCGTTGTCACTTAAAAATGGAAACAAATTTGTTTTTAGCCTTTTAAAAAAACAAAACTCCTTATAAAAGGGCTTTATTTGATGTCAACAATAGAAATGAGAGTTAAAAACAATAAAGTTTCCAATATAAACAAAAAGACCATAAGGATTTGGCTACCACTTTAAGGAAGGCTCAAAGCACATAAGGATGGGCCGAGTCTTATGTCATATATGACTTTTTAACATTTTTTTCATTGGCCTTTTTATTATTTTTATAAAATATGCTTATAGAATATAGCTATTCAAACTCAAAGACATATTTATTGGCTCTCAAATGATGACTGATGCCATTGGTTGAACACAAGGAGGGGGCTGGTCAAGTAATATGATTTAAACCCTTTGGTAGGTCACCATAAGTGAATTGACCTGCAATGACAGGTCACCAACTAAATATAACATAAAGTGCAAACTTAGATGAGTTCGATTTAGAATCTTTATAATGGCACTTAAATGTTAAAACCATCAATCACCATACATATGAAATGAAGACCTCTCAACCATTAAATGCCACTGTCATTTTAATTTCTGTCACTGGAACTCACAAGCACCTGTAACTTCTGCCATACCTCTTGTATGATATACTGCATACTAAAAACATTATGTCCTCTGCTTGATATAGTACCATCCATGTTTAAGCATCATTGAGTCAAAGTATCATAATACCAAATATGAACCAGACACACATCATACCTTGAACGAGATATCTTGATCTTACAGGTACTACAAACACATCCTTGATGAGAGAAGGAAGAAACTAATTCAATGATGACATCAATGAAGCACCTTAATGAAGCATGAACAAAACAAATCTATGAACAAGATGGCATGGACTAACATTGTCAAAATATGAATTCAAGAAATGAACTCCTAAAATGTGACCATTAAACCACGAGCATAAACCATGAGCATCAGCTTTCCTGAAATGATTAACACAAACAACTCCTTCAAACACCACTACATGAGATCTACACAATATGAACCAATCATAAACATGGTGATCAAGTATAAACCAATATGGACACCAAACAAGTTAAAACATGAGAATCCATCCTGAGACAAACATGAAGATATCCTAATGACATCTCTACATGATGAACACCATGAAGAAACTCCACCAAGAATCCTTTTTTTGACATCAATGACAACCTAACACCATCAGTGGATTACCTCTAATACCTTGTCACAAACTTCACCACTTCCAACCACCTTATGGGCCCATCCTTTTTATTTATGGCATTAATTTCAAATTCACCCTCAACACTCACCAAATTAACCTTCATTGACATCTTATAGCATGGAAAGGGAAGGGTTAATGCCTAAGGCTCCATCCTTACTTCATCACTTATGCTCATAAAGAGTCTACTCTTTCAACCAACCCATTTACTAAATCATAAAGAGTTCACTCATAAAGTAGTTTCATTCATTATTTTTAATAGCAACTACATAATGAGACTCAATACATTATGTTTAAATCATCTACTCTTTCAATTGTTTTTCTTTTATGTAATCATGATATCTAATAATCCATAGAGAATATGTCATGTTTTAGAAATTTGATCTTATAGAGAATTTGATCTTATAGAGAATTGAAGACATGATATTTTTATAGTCCATATAAATGAATTGAATGTTTTTGATAGAAATTGTGTAAAATTATTTGTATCAACATTTGATGATATATCACAAGTGTAATCCCTCATCAATCATTGATACAAATAATTGTAAACAATCACTAACCCATTATCAAATATTAATACTAATAACTTTACATAGTTTATAAAAAAACATTTGAATTTATTATAAAAAAATTAAAATTATATACTTATTACTATTATAAGAAAATTGATATTATTTAAAACAAGAGCTGTGCAGCGGCAGGAGTCCCTGCCAAATGCTGCCAGCATAGAGCATGCGAAGAATATGGGAAAAAATAGATGTGCATTGTACGAAAAACAGTGTGTGAAGGAAATGATATAATGTTAAATTCTAGTTGTTTGCAATTCTTGTTGAGATTATGCTTGTTTTTAGTTTCTGCTGATCACACTAAGTGGGCTATATCAGATATAAGGAAAATGCATGGAGGAGGTTCAGCAGTAGTAAAGGGCGAATCAAGAATAAAGACTAATATCCAAACACAATTTGCATTTATGTAAATTTTGAATATTAATGTTAACAAACCAATTGACAAATGAACTATAGTTGCCTGAATACGAAATTGATAAAATAGGAGGTTTAGTAGTACTAAAGGGCAAGTCAAGAATAAAGACTAATATCCAAACACAATTTGTGTTTATGTAAATTTTGAATATTAATGTTCACAAACCAATTGACAAATGAACTATAGTTGCCCGAATACAAAATTGATGAAATATGGATTCAAGAGTCAGCATTGGATAATGATTATTAACACCATGATGTCAGTTTTTATAGCCTTAATCTTACCACTATAAAGATATTAACAACAACTCTTATTAAATGTAGCATATGCTTATGACAAGAAATGGTAGGTATAGTGTTACACAGAAATAAGCAATTCTAATTTGAGAGGACAAGCAATATCTCTGTAAAGGCTATGGATTTATTTTTGGTATGACACTCTTAGCAATTAATTTGTCCAATTATCAATGTATCACTGATTGTCGGATTTATGTAGCTGCATAGTCTATACACACACCATATGCGAGCTTGCCATTGTACTTGGAAATGTGGATGACGAATCTCTTTTGGTTGGGCAATACGTACATAAAGTGGTTTGTTATGCAACATGTACCCTACAGTTGCACTCAAAGTGAGATCGCCTACACAACTCTAACACCCAAGCTACTATAGTAATACATGCAAAGAAATGAACTACTTACCGGAGAGTTCTACGATAGCTTTGTTTGCTTCTCATTGAGATGAGAAGCAAACAAATCCAGAGCCTTTACTATGTCCTTTCTCATGTGTCCTTTCTCATCCAGCATTATCTTTGAAGAAATGATTGTTCCATATTGACCAAATACTTTTCACTTCCTCATCATCAACTATATCATTAATGTTTTTAACATATATATTTGACCCCTATACATAAGATATATAAAAATATAAGGGCAGGAAAGATTGGAAAATTTTAGAAACAAAATAAAAAGTAAAAATGAACATGTATAGGAGGACAAACCCAAACAAAAGCACTTAAAACATCTAAGACAAGTTTCTGACTGAAAGATATGTGAACTTACCTGATATTTTAGTATGTATTCTTGGTGTTTCTCTTCAAATTGTCGCCTTAGCATTTGCAAATGCTCTGACTTCTTTTGAGCCCTTCCTACATATATCACTTTAGAACCTGAAAGATATGTGTACTTACCTGATATTTTAGTATGTATTCTTGGTGTTTCTCTTCAAATTGTCGCCTTAGCATTTGCAAATGCTCTGACTTCTTTTGAGCCCTTCCTACATATATCACCTTAGAACCTGACCTTAGAATGAATGAGAGGAATCAGAAATCATTATGGGCATACAATAAAATGAATGCTCTAAAAGAAAATACAACATTAAGAAATATTAGCCAAACTTACCCAATTTTGAACCATTCATAATTTCCACTGTGTTTTTTGCATCATCTAGATTATTGAAGTTAAAAACCAAAACCTTTTGAATTGCCATTTTCATCCTTCATGATAATTACGTTAGTAATGGGGCCAAATGTTAAGAGCTTCTTCAAATAGAAGTTCCTCTGCTACATCTTTTTCCATCTTGATATACAAATTGGTAAACTTCTGATCAGCAAAATTTCCAACATATCTAGGGACACAGAAATATTGAAGACAAAAACAGATAGTAGATTTTGCCATTAGTTTGATTTTCTTAAGCATGTGATATTAGTGTAGGTTTGATTAAATACACAAACAAAGAGTTTGTATAAACAATATTAGATCTACCCAAAGAATTTAAAATCTCTTATTTAGTTAAGGTACACACCCAAGTCAAGATTTGAACTCTTAATTCTTGATATCCTGGGAAAGAACTGGCATATGTTTATATACTCCAAAATAATGTATCAATGCAAAAAAGATGTCATCTGGGTAGCCATCACTTATGAAAGAAGACTAGAATAACAAATCGTAGAATTAGTGGTTTTGTCTCTAATGCAAAACTAAACATGCGATTCCAAAACAACGAGATAAAAGGTCAAAAAATACTTTCCTTTTATACCACTTTCCTTTTATATATGGGTAATTAGTATTCTGATTTTTCACCCAAAGGTCAGAAAACACTCTCTACAGAAAAATCTTGGTAGAAGATGATCTAGAAGAAAACATAGGCCATAGCCATAGCCTAGTGTCTATGGAAAGCTTTGAACCGAATTCTAGCTGAAAACAACAGAGCTAAATACTAACTGAGCTAGCAGCAAACACCAAAAAAACTTAAATCCACATACATTTATGATAATATGAGCATTGCCGTGGACTTGAAATGACTAATTTGAGAAAGACTCGTTACTCTTTAAGAATTCAGCATTTTACAGCACCATTATTATTTAGTAGTTTTACTGTCAGGTGGTAAATCCAAGTGTTTGTGAGAAGAATGCCTAACATTCCTCCAAAATTGAATACAAGCTTTAGATGGAAACCCATAGGTCCCATTTAAAGCTTAGAAACAATTCTGAGTATGAGAACATAGCAGCAATAGCAGAAACACACGAAGAAAACATACTTTGCCTTGAAAAAATAAACTATAAAATCTGACAGAATGGGACAAAGCCTGACTGATGGAGAATTCTAGCTTACAAAGAGACCAGCAAGGTTTGGTTCCTCGGAAGCACCAAATAATGGATGAGACCAGAAGTGAGTCCTAAGAGAATTTAGCTCTATTTCTCTAGAACTTACTTCAATCCACTTATACGATTAAATCAATAGTCATGTTCCTTGGCGGCACTATTGCCCCATTTGTTCTTCCTTTGATCTCTGCTCTAATCACCATTCATCCTTCTGTCTTCCACAATATATTAACTCTGCACCCACATCATCTCCATCATCAAACTAAAACAACTATTTTATTACACAAGAAAATGATCCAATCATGAAGTTTGTACCTGTGCAAGCCGAGAACCAAGCAACCATAGAACAAGAGTAAGCATTAAGACTACAACTGCAGCCCTTGCCACCATTGTGTCTTCTTCCACCCTTCCATATTTTCTTCTCTTGAAAAATGGAGTAGATTGAAAGGCCTATACAAAACTAGCAAGGTGATTTGAGTACGTGGAGCAATCAATTTTAGGAACATTGACTAATTTTTTTGCAGACGTGATTAACAGATACATAAGGGTCTGTGCACAGTAGATTTTGAAACACTTAAATTTGTTTGGAAAAAACTAACCTATCATGTCATTGAACATACATGCACTCTGTTTAGATAACTTATGATAAAGGGACAGATCAGCTCAAGTATCTTTACATTTAAAATATGTTGTGAATGACTTCAAAATTTGCTTTTCCAATTACATAAACACATACTGGTCTTCCAACTCCACAAACTCCGTTGGTTCCTGTGGCCTCGAGTATGGATGGAAAACCCATCCACATAACATGCCCAATTACTGGCTCCTCTCCCCTTAAAACACTCTTCCTATAAATTGGCTTCTAACTAAAGTATTTCATTCGATAGTATATTCTCAATACTCCAGCAAATAGTGTCAGGCAAATTAGTAATGTTTTTTTTAATAGTTTCCATCACATGCAAGGCACTAGTCTAGTTTTAAGAAAACATTTATATGGCATTTTCCTAAAATTTATATCAGCTTAGCGAAACAAAAACATGGGTGTTTGTTAGTGGTTTTGTTTATAGTTTCCATCACATGGAAAGCACTAGTTTAGTTTTCTCAGGGAACATTTATGTGACATCTCCCTAAAATTCATATAAGCTTAGCCAAACAAAAACATGGGCTTTTCATATTTTTCTGTCCATGATTGTTTTTTGTTCAACTTCTTCTTTGAAGACATTTTTTTATTCATTAGATCACTGGTTTCTTTGTTATCTTGGATTTATTGACAAATTTTTGCTAAGAATTTATAAATGATTGAATTGCCTCCAAATTTGTCATTATAAAAAGAAGCACCTTACAAGCTCAACGGATTCATATTATTCTCATTTTATAACCAAATGTACAATTCATTGCATGTCTTCCTTGCAATTGCTAGGAAGAATGGTACCTTGCCTTGTGTAATTGTATACTTTCACTGCATACAGTTAGAAAATTGCTACATGGCAATTGAGATGTGCCTTGGTGGAAGACCAATCACAATGTACAGTGCTTTCTAAAAGGCTCTCTTCATATACAAGCCCCAAAGCCAAAAAGCCAAAATTGATTCCTTGACAGAGATCCACGCTAGTAGTCAAGCAATCAAGCACGTTGTGTTTCACATCACCCCTTCTGCACTTTCAAGGATAGACATAGGAAATTGTTCAGGACATTCCAATTTCATGACATTGCAATGTTTCTCATCACCTTGGGTTGATTTGGGTAGACTCCTGGCTCCCTCATAATATATATCTGATCCCCCTTGCTGTTGTAAGCATCTTGGTTTTGATGCCAAGTCCACAGTGCATAAGTTTCATTTTTCACCTGGATATTAAGAACAATATAATATATTTCACTATAAAATTATAAATTCAAATGTGGTCAATCTCTATAAAACATATGAAATATGGCACCAAACCCTAATTCAATTACTGAACTTTTCATATCAATTAACTAAAAATCCTAAAAAGTTGAAAGGAGATTACCTCAAGAAATCCATGCCCAAAACTGCTCTCTCTATATGCGCTAAAGTCAGGCTACCTATCCCAACAAAATTTCCCAGTTGCTGGACCAGATGTAAAATTATAAGCAATAAACCACCCATAAAGGTGTCTGGTGTGGAAGAAGGCTCAGGACAGTTTCCTGGATCATCAGCATGAAGCACAGCCATCTTTTCCCTATTACCACCATCTTCGACAGTTGTGTACACAGGAGCACATGGATGCAATGTATAGTTGAAAACTCAGTTTGATCTCTCGTAAGCATGAACCTGCAAGCAACATACAGGACTTCATAATCAGACCAAGCCATGTAGGTTGGATTTTGTAGTAATGCTACTAGTATATGAAAGTGAAACCAACCCAAGATAAAAATATAGACAAACTACATTACCTTGCAGCTGACAGACCACAATGTGGAAAGAGGGACTTCAGAGAAAGCAACTCAATGGTAGAGTAGCCTACTGTTTGAATGGAGATCCTTGGTTTGATTCCTTTATTGTCCAGCTTTTATAACATTATATCAAAGTTTGTCTTGGCTAGGAGATAACCAGGGATGTGTGGCCTAAAGTACAAGTAGCTCAGACATTGAAAAGCCAACTGGTAAGAGGGTGGTCTGCTTTAGTTTGAATCTTAATTCATTTTTCCACCATCCAATCATAGCCAATACTTACAGGCTCAAAATCTTGAGCAGATTTTGGCTTGAGGGTGGAGTGTGAGAAGTGACAATCCATATCAAGCAACAAGGATCACAGAAGACAAGTCACTTGGTGGTAGAGTACCCAACTTTCAATAAGTCAGTCTTTGGTACAAATAGATCAAAACATTTTGGTTTTCAACTTTTCATTCTACCAAATCCAACATTCATAAGGATCAGATAAGAATCCACACATTTAACACGAGAAGTTTCAAGAGGTCAAATAGCTAAGTGACAGAGCAGTGCACTAGCTCAAACATGCTACTGGGTTTGAATAATTAAGATGTCTAAGCACATTTTACATTGAACACAGCATATAACAAAGGAATCACTTACATGGCCATTGAATACAACATCAACACCATGTTTGTAAAGAAGCTCTTCCATTTCCCGTCTCATGCAATCAGCTTCACAATAGTGAGCTTTGTAACTGCTGTACCAAGGTGGGTGCCAAGTAGCAACAAGCCAAGGAGTTACACTCCTATCAACATTTGCTAAATCATACTCCAACCATCTGTATTGTACCCTAGTAAACCAAAATAAATCATTAAAATTAATAAAACAACATAGAGTATTAGTAAACTTTACCCTTGATTTTGAGCACTATATGCTTGTTATCACTGCAGCAGATTGAATCAGTTCATTTTTTTCCAAAATAAATCATCATCCCCTTGTATGATGTAATAACTAAACAAAGCTTGTAAACAATTGTCTTACCTGTCTTATTGTAATCAATGTACCCTCCAATCATGACAAAATGGATGCCTCCAGCATCAAATGAATAATAGAAAGGGCTTCTAGATCCACTCTCTCCACTTGGAAATGCAAATCTACACTGGTAAGCTGCAAACATTTTGTGCTCCACCTGTTCTTCAATTTCATGATTACCCTCCACCACCATAATAGGACCTTGAGAAATCAAGGGCTCCATAAACCTGTTAAAATCCCAAATTCAAAACCAGAACAGAACATCAAAAACAAGGAATATAGAACTGTCATGGTGTAAGAAGAGCACACGGAATTGATCAAATGCATGATATTTAGGATATTATAAGGCCATGTTTAAGTTTAAATATCCATGGCAATTCAATCATCAGGGAAAAAAAATGCTGAGGAAATCAGAACATACTGACCTTCCCCAGTAATCCCAGCGAGGTTGGTAGGTCTCATGGATGGGACTATCTAGAAAAGAACAAGAGTAGCATTCAGAACTAGTGCCATTGGTCAGAAACAGATTTGCATAGGTGGCATCCCCAACAAGTAAAATCAAATCAAGATAATTTCTTCTGAGGTGATCAATAGTGGATGTAGTATTGTAGGTCAGGCTGAGGTCACCCACAATGGCGATTCGATCGAGAAACATCCTGGGGCTGGCATGGTCTTGAAGCTAAGAACATTGCTCATGACATTTTGATGGGGATCCTCGCATTTGTAATAGTACCTTGTACTGCCCTTCAGCCCTGTAGAAGCCCACTAAACACCAGATTAAGGGCATGTCTATGTAGTAGTACCAAAAAAATATACAAAAAATTAAACATAAGTTAGCCTAAAAGCAAAGCGATGTGTACTCCATAAGAGACGCACTTTCAAATTGAGAGAGTGTCCAAAAATAATGCCTTTATAATTACTTTTATACTGGTATAAACAGGGGTACTAACGTAAAGGATGTTCGCAATGAGAAAGCATTAAAAAACCTCTGGTAAATTTACATGTAAGTAAGTTTGATGGGGATCTCTAGGAGGACGTGGTAAAAATGACAAAAATAGATTCAAAATATTTGTCGCTGTATACCAGTAAATACAGAGAACCTTGTAAAATGACAAAATAGATTCAAAATATATGTCCCAATAGATCAATGAATATAATGGTGCTAATGTAAAAGATAAAATTGGTTTTCACTAGAGGGGCAATTTTGCTGAGCCCTAAGATCTAGCAGAAAAGGGCAAAGAAGAAAAAACTAAACCTAAAACATATTTCTATCTGTGTCGATTCAATTCCGGCGACCGCATCGAAGGTGAAGTGGTGATCTCCAACACAGAAGCAGTCGTGGACTCTTCCATCCATTTGGAGGACTGGAGCGATGTTGAAAATAGTTCGACATGCGAGTGGACTGGTGATAGCATTGCCGTAGACTGTTAAACTATTTCCAAATAGGTCTGTAAAGAATGTAAATGGGTATATAAAAATGCATCAAAGGATAATGACGCTGAGCGCCAGCGACGAAAACACGTGCCCTCAGCTATGGACACAAGCCCACAATCCTAACACATAAAAAAATATGCAAAACATTAGAAATATGTAATTTTCCTGTAGATGGCTTTTCCTTGGTCAGAAAAACCCTAGCTTCCTCCCTTCCTCCCCTGAATAAAAAACATGGGGTTTAATATGCCTCCAATCAGCAAAGAGAAAAATGTCAGGAAAAAAATATAAAAAATTACAAACTTTTGCAAAGATTTTAATATTTTTCTACTGGCACCATTCTTGAGGAGAAGAAATACTAAATTAGTGAAGTGAAAACAATAGTCTCCTGCTAAAGGCAGGGACCAGGGTTTAAATTTGACGGTTGTATAGTTATATTTAGCCATTTTTGTTGTAAAATACAATCAAAATTTTAAAAGACTGTATCATATGAAAGGAGAGATTTTGGACAAACTGTCAAAATTTATATTGCATTACGCTGATATATAGATTTTGGACAAACTGTCAAAATTTATATTGCATTACGCTGATATATAGATTTTGGACAAACTGTCAAAATTTATATTGCATTACCCTGATATATATATATATATATCTATGGTTTTTATATTATCTACTTAGTATATGACATAGTATTTTAAAGGCAACATTGAATACATAACTGTCATAAAAAAATTGTTTGACAGGCAAAGTGGACTGTCAAATTTAAGCTCGGGGCCAAGGACTAACAAATATGGAGTGCCTCTACACAAGTTGTATGGAAAATCATAATTTAAAATTAAATATTGGAAGTATTAGAATGTCACTTTTTCATATATCTTCATGGTGGTTTAGAACACTTTGGCCAATATAACTAAGGACAAAAATAAGCAAGAGTCTTTTAGAGGAGAAGATAGAAAATAATTACAGATTGTACTCAAATATTATAAGTAATAAAATTATGGTTTAAAGTGTAAGTTTTGTATATCAGAGAGAACATTAAGATATTGTTTGTGGTTTATTTAATGTTGCTTTTTTTTTTTGTAATTCTATAATTATGAAGTAATTAATTTATAATAGTGAAATTTGTAAATGTATCTTATTCTTTTTATTTAGTTTTGTGTTTATTTTGGGAGAATATTTTAATATATGTATATATTGATAAATGATATAATCTTTTGTGAAGTTGAGTTTATTTCATTAGATTTTACCCATCCTTATATTTACATATTCTCATTCATTTATCTCCCATTTTATCCATACTCTCACATATCTTGATGCATTCATCTAGACCATGCATTTGTATACTTATCCATACACCTATTCTCGTTATCCACCTGGATTTGGCCATTTTCCTCCCTAGGGTCATTTCCATAGTCGTAGACTTGACCCCTATTTCAAATTCAAATTATGGCTAACTATTGCCCATTATTTTCTCACCTTGAGATGACTACATGTACATGTTTGCACAATTTAGTGCTATTTGCTTGTATTTAAAAGCATTCATTTACACTCATCTCACATCTTCTCGCATTTAATCATCCTCTTTCATCCTAGAAACATCTAAGAACAATAAATAGTAAAACACTTCGGAATTGGTGCACTTAAAAAGGAGTAATGCATATGCATACATCATTCTAGGATGCTTTCCTACTATCTTCAATCCTTCACACATATTTCTAGGGTTGACCTAGGTAAACTTGTCCCCTTGCAGCATAACATAAACCTTTCGAAAGTATTTCTAATACCATATGTCCTTAGATATTAGAAAAGAGGAGTAGATAGAGGTTCATTAGGTGAGTCACAGAGCATAAGTACACACTAAGAAAGATTAGATCCATGCATAGAAGATGACTATGCAACCATGGAATAGACCTAGACTTGAAGACTTGATCCAAGGCAAGACACAATTAGTGTAGGAGCTGAGGCACTTTACTAATAGAGAGATTATATTTCTAAGATAGAAAAAATCAAAATCCAAAATCTTTATCAAACAACATTCTTCTTCAACCGTAAAGCTAAATACCCATATTTGTGACATTTATTTTTTTTAACTCAACATTTTATTAGAATGCATTGACCCAAAACTACCATTATTTAATCTAAATTAATCTATACTATATGAATACATTTTGTTTGATTCACCTAAATTAAAAATTTAAAAGAAAATTTATTTTTCCTATTATTTGAAGATTTTTTTTTGGGCTATTAACAATTAAGGCAATAAACTAATGCTTATCAAATCTATAGACTCAAATTGTCTTATAACTTTATTTAATGATTACGTTTTAGAAATAGTTCATTCTTACATAAATATTATTTGGGTATTTTTTCAATCACAATTTAAGCATTAGAAGACTTACTTGGTTTACCAAATCATTATGGAGATGATGAACTTTAGCATATGGGATAAAATAAAATTTTAGTTTTGTAACATCCATGAAGATATATTGAGGAGGAAGCAACTCTTGAAATTCAAAACACAATCGAATAAACTAAAAAGCAATTTATTATTTATAAAATTAAAAACATAAACGATGTATTAAATTTTATTTTTTAATGGAAATTAGAATGTATTATGAAGCTTCAAAATGATAAGTTTTATATAAATATAAGTTTTTCATCATTAATACATAATAGTTGTTTAATTTTATGAAGTTGAACAAATGATAAATTTTTTTGATATAATAACCTTGGTTAGGGACCAGGGACCCATCAAAAAGAGGGTCAAACCTAAAAGTTTTTAACAGTCACCAAAATAGAAAGAGTCTGTAACATATCCTGAATACATCGCTAGAGTGGGGCAAATTATAGCGGCCCGCACTCCATGAACAGTCCAAAAAGAAACTAGAAATAGTCTAAGAAACCAGAGACAACAGACATTACTTATCTACCTTCCTGTCTAACTCCACCACAACGCCATCCTCGTCACAAGCACAAGAATACAGGGGACAGACCCAAGCTAGCACCAGAATCTCCATCTTTTCTACAATGCCTTCTACCATCTTTCTGGTATCTACCACGCCCTGTAGAATGTCGTGAAGATGACCCAGATAAGACTCATAATTCTCTACATTTTGGCCTACCGTCTTGATCAAATCCTTATGTGTGAGGATTGAAGCTGCCGCCATAGAGAGAATTATCACCACAACTAGGGATTGTGTTTCTCCAAATACATTCCACCTTCCCCTTGTACTCCCAGTATCGAGGAGTAGAATAGCCATTGCCTCCCTCACATTCACCCCTTCTCTGCCATCAACCTCCTTTGCCAGCTTCAACAACCTGTAGAGCCATTCCCAAAGAATGGGGTTCTTAATCTCCCCTTCAATGTCCTTCATAAATCTAGCCAATGCCTCCTCTAAAGGAACCTTTCTTAGCCGCTTCTGAGGGGTGTATTTTCTCTTCATTCAGCCACCAAAAGATTTGCTAGGGACCCCTCAGGCGAGCTACCTCTAGGGAGGCACACCAACCACCCATTTTCCCTTCTCCTTCGAGTTCGGATCCCCAGCCATAGTTCCATCCATCTTCCCCAGCCAAGACTAGTCACATCCACTGAGGAACCAGAGCCAACACGGGAGAAATGAAGAAGAAGCCACCCAACAAAACCAATTAAACTTACCTTCCTTACCAGGCCTTCACTCTTAGTTGTAACCATCCTGCCCTCTATCAAATCACACAATCCACTGATCAAAGAGTTGTCATCTCATAATTGTCAGATTACTGTGCTTTCTCATTATCGGGAGGATGGGCCTTGATATCTCTTTGAAGAATTTGTAACAAATCTTGGGGGACACTCTCACTCTAAACCCATCTAGAAGGGACCCCTTTACTCAACAAATCGATACCATGATTGGTTGCCCAGTTGGCAACTGCATTACCTTGTCTTTTAATATGAGAAATATTGAAGCTGATGAATAGGCTAACCAACCTCCTAATCTCAACCATAATCTACTCCAACCGCCAATTCCTAGCTGGGCCTTCCTTCACCAGGCCAATGATTATCAGTGAGTCTCCTTCGACCCAGAGCTTATCCCACCCATTTTGTCTAGCCATCTGCAACCCCTTCCAAAGGGCACTAGCTTCTACAAGGTTGTTCAAGTCTGAACCAAGATCCAAGGAGAAAAATCCAAGGGGTTGACCTTGATGATTTTTGAAAGCCCCCCCTTCCACCCTTGCTTGGGTTGCCCCTAGAAGCTCCATCAAAATTCATTTTAACCCACCCCTCATTAGGTAGAGACCATGTGATATCTAAGTCTTTGATGCATCTAAGACCCCCTTGGGAGAGACTACCCAACCATTGAAACCGAGGCCAACCATTGGCCAAAGAAGGTTCTGTAGAAAATATCTCCCACTCTTTCTTCTGCTGAACCTCCCCAAGCTCACCCAAAAAGTTCTCAACTATATCCCATACCAAGTCCAAAGACTTTTTCATTCTAGGAAGATTCTCCTATTGCACTCCAGCCATAGGCTCCCTACCAATAGGTCAGGAAAAACCTCCCAGATGAACTTCAGACCGAGACTTCTACAATTGATAGCCCAACCCTCCATCAACACAACTAAATTCCTGGGTGAAACCCAGGCCATCTTCCATCTAAGAATAAATCTGCTCCATAATTCCCAAGCAAAAACATAATGTAGAAAAAGGTGGGAAATTATCTTCACTAGCCTGCTTACACAAAACACACCGAGAGGGGCTGAGTTTACCCATCTTCATAAGTTTGTTCCAATTCAGTACCTGACCCCTACAAACTATCCAAAAAAAGGCATTGGCTTTCGACAGGCCCATATGACTCCATATCTTTGCTGTAATCTTGCAGCAGTCATGTTGACTCTAATTGAAGGAGAGGTTACAGATATCCTTGATAGTCACTTTGCCTTCTCACTACCCTTCCACATAAGTCTATCTTCCTCATCTAGGATAGACCTTTTATTCAAGGAGACATAGACTTCCTTCCAAATACCTTCTAGGTCTCTACCCAAGTTGATTTGACTCACCCATCTTTTGATCCCTCCGTACTCCTCAATATAGTCCTGAACTTGAGGCCTAATACAAGCTTCCAAATCTAACCCCAAAGGTCTGAATCATTCAAAATCCATCAGCTACTTATTCTTAATCCAAGGATCCCTCCAAAATATTACCTTATTACCAACCCCAATCCTCCAGACCAAGACAGGCCTCAGAATATTGTTGTACATTCTAAGAAAATTCCATACACTAGACCCCTTAGGTAATTGGACGTTTGGGTCAAAAAGATTATCTATATTATTTCAAAGATACTTGGCTTGAATCACCTTACTCCACATTCTCTCCTTCTCCTCATATATTCTCCAAACAAGCTTTGCCCCAAGAGCTTTATTTACCAACTTAAAATTTTAGAATCCCAACCCCTCTTTACTTTGAGGTAAGAAGACCTCCTCCCATTTCACTAGGTTGTACTTGAAGGACTCCTTAATACCTCTCGATAAAAAGATCCTTTGAGCTCTTTCTAAAGTTTGGGCTACCTTGCTAGTAATGTGAAAGACTGACATGGTGTAGATGGGTACTGCCACCAGAGAAGCTTTGATCAAAGTAATCTGCCTAGCCAGAGACAACCATTTCCCTTGTAATATTAGAAAATGTCCCCTTGGGGGCTTTTACCTCGTAAGGTTTAGCTCCTGGGTCTTTTGTGTGCATTTGGAACATCTTACTTCTTAATTTGGCATCCCGATGGAATGAGCCCTAGGTAAAATGACAATTGGGACCTAGGAGGACCTCTTGAGCTTTACCCTGCCCAAAATAGGGGGGGAGGACTTGGGTGCCCATGTCCTAGTCCTGCCCTATTTTGGGGTAGTCCCAATTTTTGGGTGTCAGCTTGTGACCGTTATTTGGGTCCTATGCCAACACGGTAAGTTTGAATTTATGAAATCTTGGCAGGAGTGTTTGTAGTTGCATATAAAAGCATGTTTAGGCATTCATTTGTCAACTAGAGGATCATGGTGAACTTTAGGCATTCTCAAGGTGATTCAAGGCTTTCATTATGTTGCAAGAGCAGAATTGTGTGGTTTATGTGTTTGTGTTTGCATATTTGAGCATTTATTTCATCATGGAATGAAGAGCATCTTCCTCCCATGATATCTTCACTACAAGGTGACATTATATTGTGTTTTCATCATCATTTCCTTTGGTTTTTTCCTCTACCTCACAAGGGCACACACTCTCTATCTAACAACGGTGTTTGGACACTTAAGTGTCCTCTGGGGCTTGACTGAGGTAAACCTCTAAATGCCATAGCCCCCTCCCAAAGTTTTGTGATTGCAGGTTACAAGTGTCGCATCTAGAAAAAGTGGAGTTGCAAGAAGGATTAACATACATCAAGGATTTGGATCTAAAGAGAAGCAGGACACCGAAGCCTTTTTGGGACTTGGGTACTGGTCCCTATGTCCTCCGCAGTTGAATTTCTGGAAGCATAAGTTACAGTGTAGATCAGTGTCGGAAGGAGGTGAGGATCCCGCAAAGAAACTGGTACCTTGGACTCGGGTGCCCGCTCCTTAGTCCCCAACTTTTCCACCTCATAGCCCTGAAAATAGGTACTCTATGATTTCATATTTTACATCTCTTTGGAAGAGCTTTTTCCATTATTCATCATTTTATTGCCATATTTACATAATTAGGGTTTTAATGGTCAATTAAGCATAAGAGAAGGAAAATTGATAATTAAACACCCTAATCCAAGCTTCCCTACATCTCACAGTGACCTAGGGTATGATAGTGCATTGCCACTCGACCCTAGATCCTTGACTATTAAGGGTGAAAGGAGGATTCAAACATCTACACACTAAACATTGAACAATCCCAATTTTCACCTAAACATCCCTTTCCAAGAGGCCAAATTATTGAGAAAACTATCCACAACCTTTCTCCACTCTAACTCTGAAGC
Source organism: Cunninghamia lanceolata (assembly GCA_027924645.1). Taxonomy (NCBI): domain Eukaryota; kingdom Viridiplantae; phylum Streptophyta; class Pinopsida; order Cupressales; family Cupressaceae; genus Cunninghamia; species Cunninghamia lanceolata. The sequence goes on along the minus strand of BSBN01002371.1, from coordinate 55,734 downwards.
CCTCTTTTCCACAAAAGGCATTCTTAGGTAGCTGTTGGGGAGGGGCCCAAGCTCAAGTCCTAAAATTCCCTGCACTTCCAGGGATTCAACATAGAAACCCTTATGAAAATAAATTTGAGACTTACCTTGATTGACTTTTTGCCCAGCTGCAAACTCATACTTATGAATAACTCTCTTAATCCCCCTTGCCTCTCTTACAAAAGCTTCTCCAAACAATAAGGTGTCATCTAAAAACTATAAGCATGTAAGGTTAGGGGAACCTCCTAATACCTAAAGCCCCTTGATTTAACCAGCCTCTGAAGCTTCCTTAATCATATAGCTCATTGCTTCCTCCACAATCAGAAAGAGGAATGGTGATAAGGGATCACCCTATCTAAGGCCTCTCATTGCCATGAAGAAATCCATGGCACTCCCATTAATCAAGATGACATGGGAGACAGAGGAGATACAACTATGAATCCACTCACACCAACCTACGCTGAACCCCATCTTCCTCATGATCTTGATCAAAGACTCCCAGGAAACCCAATCATAAGATTTATTTATGTCCAAGTTCAGGATCATGCCTTCTTTACCACTCTTTGATCGAGTGGATTGTTTCGTGGGCAAGAATAACTCTGTCCAAAATTTGTCTATTTTTTAGAAAACCACAGTGTCCATCTCTAATAACATCCTCTAGGAAATGCTTTAATCTAGATTCCATAGATTTGGTTACGATTTTATAGATGCCATTGCATAGAGCTATCACCTGGAACTCATCAAAATATTTGGGATTCCTTACCATACGAACAAGGGCCAGATACGTAGAGTTCCATTGAACAAATGATAAATGAGTTTGAATGTTTTGGGTAGAAAATTGTGGAGAGATTTTATATCAACATTTCAGATCATACTCTATGGCGGATCATTGAAATAAGGCAAATTATTCACATGGATTGTGAAAATATCACATCTCTAAAACAATAAATAGATAAAACTTTGAGCTGTCCATAATAATATAACATTCTTGGATGAGGAAAATCTGAATTTTAAAATTGAAACTAAAGTATATTAGAAAACTATATTAATACCTAAAGTATTCAAATATCCACCAATCTCAAAATTGAACATTTATCTTACTGATGTAGGAGCATCCTTGGTTGCAAAGCAATCATGCATCAACAAAAATTATTTGTATTCTTTTGATTCCTTTCATTTTCTAGTTCATTTCAGTTTAGTTTAGTCAGAGTTCAATCAGTAGAAGTTTTAGCATTTTGTACCACATTTTGCCATATTTGCATTTTAGAGCTCGCGAAGTAGGACTTAGCATCTAGACATCATCATGCACATCATATCTAAAATTTAGATCATTTGGATCAGTTTCTGGAAAGATATCTCTATCAGAAGATCAACTCTTCTCTTAGAACATAGCATTCAGAACAACTAGCTGAAGGAGAAGACTCATGGAACACTTCCATGACTTGTGGAGCTAAATGAAACATCATTCAAGGTACCTTGGGACATGGCTGGCCTTCCTTGAGATCTGCACCTTGTTTCACTCATGTGTGGAGGATTTCCATATGTTTTAGGCTGACCTATTTGCTGCTACACATTACATCTCTTCCATTGGAGTTTGTAATCTTTCTTGGCTGACTCGGAGGATTACTGCAATCTGGAGATTGTTGATGCATAAATTTACAGGTCTAATCCAGTGGCAACATGGGAAGTTTCTAAGATGTGTGATTGACCCCAGAAACAACCTCCAAATTTTAGGGAAGCCAACTCTTCCATTTTTTTAGTGGAGTTTGATAAAAGAGAGGAAAAGAAAATGAGATTTGCAGAAATAAATGCCTAGATCTAAGGTGATCCATTGGATTTAAAACTCAGTTGCACAGTGATAACCTTGAAAGATTTGATTGGAATTAAAGAGAAAAATGCATGATTAAACCTAGTTTGTAAACAGATTAAACAGAGGTAAAAAGAAACAGAGATTTAAGAACCAGAAAATAGAGGTACCCAGATTATGCATAGAACACCGTTTCTTTATTTGAATGGAAGAATAAATTTACAAGGGCAAGACTACTGCACAGAATAAACTACTACAATCCTCATACAAAGAACCACTACAAAGGCAAAATAAAAACATCTATTCGCTGCTCTAGAACTCTGATATGTGTGTGAAAACTCTGAAGAACTCTCTATCAAATTTGCATTTATAGCCTAAAAACCCAACAAAAAATCTCAACTCTCTCTAAAAATCTGCAACTAACTCCATGAAATCAGGCACAAATCTGGCAAATAACTATTATTTGAAATTGAACTGTGGCTGTAACTAAAAATCTTAACTAAATTGGATGTATCTATGGCTTCCATGGCTGAAAATATCCTATTTGCATCTGTGGGTCTGCACAAGAAAAATATCCTGCCGCTCTTTTTACCATCCTATAGCTTGCTCATAAGAAAGAAATAGTGGTTGCACATTTTAGGGTTTTATCTTCTTTTCACGGGATGACGAAATTCACTAAAATATAATTTTAATAATTATTTAAAACTAAAATTAACATCTCCTGTGGCTTATTTTAAAATGAGACTAATACATTTAATAAGTTTTCAAGCTATTAAAGGAGGGACACACCATGTATCTTTAAGAAACTTTTAATATCTCAACTCCAATGACTTCCTGTGAGCATTTGATGCATTTATAAAATGAAATAAAACTTTTATTTATCCATCTTCAGGCTAGTCCATGTGGTGGGCTCCGCTCAATTTCTTAGCTGCTCTTCTTTGCTTCCACATTTGCCACTTGGCAGTCTCTGCATCATTCTTTAATGATCCCTTCCATCCATAGCTTGCACATGACCTCTTTATCTTCCTTTGAGTTTCTCCTTAACTCAGGTGCCGACAAGTGGTGTCTTCCGGTACTGGCTTTGGTTTCTCCCACTGATCGTTGATCGTTTCACATCAACGGTTGATGAGTGTCTCCTCTGCTTTTACTTATATGTCTCTTTCTATTAACAATAGCCATGCCTTGTCTTACGCCATATTCCTTTTGTTGTGCCTTATTTGGCTGCTCCATATTTGCAACAGGGTACTCCTCTGTAGTTGGCATCATGCTTTTTAAAGCAGTGCTACTTCCTCATGGATTGCTCACCAAAACTGCAACTGATGCATCATCTTTAGAATGCTATCTCTTGATTCGATAGGCTTGGAAATGTCTTTGTTTTATAGGCTGTGAAATGCCATTTTGTATTTTAATGGCACCATCCTTGTAATTGCAGCTAGTGTTTACAACCTCTATATCTTATATCATTTGATAATTTTGTCATGGCTCATGCCACCTTAGCAGCTGCACTTAAGTTTCTATGGTGTTCATGCTTCAAAAAATTGTTGAGTTGAGATTTAATAGGCAGCACCTTTAGTGCTAAGGCTTTGATTTCATTAGAAGCTAAACCTTATGACTCATACACTGAGGTCTTAGGTTAGAATGATAGGAGCCATATTATTATTGGTTGTGCCTTATGTTGTAACTGAGCTATCTCTGATATAACCTGAAAGTCATATTGGCTTTGGAGTTTTGAATGGCAACACCATACTGAATGAGATTGTGTCAGTGTCTCCAGCCCTTAGTGTGCACATAACTTTAATGGTTGTTCCAGTATGAATACTTGAATCTCCATGTCTTACCTGTGGTGTCTTCAACATTGAGCGTGACATCCTTTTCGGCGTAAGCACCTCCAAGAGTGAAGCATCGCTAGGCATGATTCTGTAGAGGTGGCGGAGTTCTTCATCGTGGGTGTAGGCTTTCAGCATGTTGACGACCTCTGCCTTAGAATGGCAGTGGAGAAAAATGGCCTCTGGGTGAGTTTCATCGAAATCTGAGGGTGACAGTGTCGTAAGATATGCGGCATCTTCTTCTATGTTTAATGTGCTTCATTGAAAATGGTAGCCACTTTGTTTACTATGTACCTTGTATGTATGATGGCCAAATGGCATCATCTTTGTAGTATAGCAAGGTGCTAGATTGTTTCAGTGTTTATTGTGTCACTTTGAACATGATACTGCATCAGGAAACTCAATGATAGGACATGAAAATGGATGACAACTATTTCTTTAGGCCACAACCTTGCGTTGAAGAGAGTGGTTTTATGAACTTGATATAGCTATGGCTTTATCCATTTTATGCATCATTGATGTTAGCAATCTCTTTAAAAAAACTTAATGTCTGCTTCTTCATCAGTCGTGCCTTTATTTTAAACTATGGCTACATTTCTTTAAGATGATCCTTATATGATAGAACGTCACCATTTTCTATGGTTGTGGCCTTATTTATACTTGGAATTGTCTTTGAGGCAATGGAGTGCCACCCATTGGATTTCTTTTAGAAAGACACCTTAAATCTATATCTGTGACCGCCTCTTTACAAGCTATGAAAACCATGTTACGTTAGATACTTGGTTAAAGATCCACATATAATAAATGGATTATGTCTTCAAACTTGAGAAACCGCACAAGTAAGACACACCCGAGCCTTTATCTCTAGACATATTTTATATCCACACTGAATCTTAATATTCTTGACCATTCTCCCAGGCTTGCATACTCATCTAGAAACCCCTTCCCAAAACATGAATTACCTCCATTTTAAAAAAAAAAATGAGCTAAGTCCCCTTCAGTAATAGTAGAACTACCTACTAGAGAACAACAGAAACAAGAATCTCACAATTGGACTAGTTTTGAGATGGTGTGCAAAATAAGCACAATAGTTCTTGGTGGCTTACTAGGAAAATGGGCCTGCCTATGAGAACTCCAGAATCCCTAGATTCACAGACCAGTGTCTTATTTACTGAGCAATAGAGTCAAATATTTAAACAGAAACCAATAGTTCATAGTAGACACATATGAAGCTAATGCTTATGCAAGAAAAAACTGATATCTTGCCCTGAAGATGTATGAACTTGAATCAAAACACTGCTGAGAACCAGAATGAAATTTGCAACTGAAACCACATTTGATCACTGAAATTGACCACTGAACTGAGATATGATTGATACATAGAGATTGACAACACATCCTCATAGTAGCAACTTATTCAAAGAAAACTAACTAAAATGAAAACTAATGTTATTGATGTAGCTTTGTTCTAAAAACTGAAACTAATCACTGACAAATTAAACACACAGGGACATGCCCAATCACAAGAATGACAAAATAACTGCCGGATTTGATTATGCTTCTCCACTGAATCCTCATCAAGCTAAAAATAAACCAGACAAAATACATGAAAAAGTATAATGGAAACTTGTACCTTTTTGCCTTTCTATTTTCTGGAAGCTCATCATTGGTATGAAAACACGAGGCCGGCTGATCAACATAATGCTCTTGCTTCCATGGTGGGTGGGGAGGAAAAATTAGGCATTAGAGTTCATTCTTCTGATTGTATCTGAAAGATTTTGTGCACAATACTTCTTTAGTGACCTCTCTTGCTGACTCTTCAACAGAATGATGACTCATAATAGCATAAAGATCAAGCTGACAAGTAACAGAACTACCCAGAATAGTCTTGAACCTAATTGGGGTTCCTTCTTGCAAGAAGAAAGGCATAGAATTTAACTCAGTTTCTGACATTGTGTGTGACTCTTGGATCTTGCAAATATCCTTTTGATTCTCACCCTTATGAATCCTTTGTTGCATTGGTGGATCCTCATCAAGAAGATGTGAGTACCCACTTTCAAAAATAGAAAATAAATACAATCTTGCATCATCTTTTGTTTCATAACTTCCTCCATGATCACCTTCAATAGGCTTTGTGAAAACTTGTTGAATTATAGGATCTTCCGCATCAAGAAGCTGGTATCCTTGTTGCAAGATCAAGAATAAATCCTCATTATAATCCAAATGTTACTCATGCACCTCTGTAGTATCTTCATCATGATGTGAAACTTCCTTTGCAACCTTCTCTTCAAGACTAGACACAGACTGTTCATAACTATTTACCCAATACTTTTCAGCTTCAAAGCCCCTCATAAAGTACTTTTAAGCTTCTAGAAGTGTCATTTCATCAACATCTTCTGAATCTTGCTTATCTCTTGAATGCGTCTCTAAATCATACTTCACCATAGGTGCATGATACTCAAGATCAGAAAGACACACTGAATAGGCAAGGGGCACCTCTATTCTTGTATCTTGATCTTTGAAACTTGATTCCTCCTTTATATCAAAGTGATAGAGAATGTGATCTATGACCTCTATGGGCTGATCTGCAACTACAGAACCTTGTAATGTATGATTCTGAAGATTATTGGGTCTTTTCTGGCTATATTCAGATTGTTGTTCATATAGACTTGGAGGTATAAAATTTGGATCATTATAGTACATAGCTTGATTTTTTAGGTCATTCAGTTCATGGGAGAGGACTTTTATCAGTTCTTTCACAACACTTATCTCCTCTTCATGATTTGTCAAATCAACATGGAGGGTGGGTGGATTAGAATAGGTATGAATCTGGCTAAAAGAAAGAGATGGAGATAGGTTATTTGCATGAGGCATCAGCCATTTAAAAGGTAGAGGAGGCAGTTTACCAGACATTATGAGATTACTTTCAGCCTTAATGGCAAGATCATATGACTGAGGAAGGGTTTCACCTCCCAGGGCTTGGATCATGACAAAGATCTTAGCATCTAAAGCCTTTAAATAATACAAGAATGCAAAGATTGGAGATGGCCTCATGTCTATAGAAATTTTTTTCCATACCTTGTCAAATCTTGAATTGAAATCATGTATGGGTTCCTGTGGATGCCTTTTCTGGGTGAGAGTACTAACATCTGTTCTATCTTTGAACTAATTGTAGATGAGTCCTCCAAGTTGGTCCCATCCAGTGATCGAACCGGGTTGCAAGCTTCTATACCATTCTTTAGCTTTTCCTTTGAGGGAAGATGCTAGCAACAAGAGAGCATGATTCTCAATTGTGACATTGGGAATGAAGCATAAATTGGCAACATCTTGAATGTGTTCTACAGGACAAACTGAGCCATCTCTGAGAAAATGAGGTAATGCCTTCCAAGCTATGTTAGGAACTTGACCCTACTACTGAAAAACAAGAGGACTTGAATCCCAAATCACAAAAGGTAAATCTCTTTGAATATTTAGGTGCACATAGATACTAGGGGCTGCCATGGTCCGATGAGGCAAAGATCTGAGAAAGAGCCTTTAGTAGAGTCACTAGATGGATGATTCATACTCCTATGAGCAAATATTTCTATGATTTTCCATCAAAACCACAAAATACAGGGCAAAGATTTAGTGAAAACAAAGACCCAAGTCTTTGAATCTCGTCCCACTAGGTGTGCCAAAAACTGTTGATGCATAAATTTGCAGGTCTAATCTAGTAGCAACATGGAATGTTTATGAGATGTGGGATTGACCCCAGAAACAACCTCTAGATTTTAGGGAAGATGACTCTTCCATTTTTTCAATGGGGTTTGAGAATAGAGGAAAAGAAAATGAGATTTGCAAAAATAAATGCTTAGATCTAAGGTGATCCACCAGATTTAAAACTCAGTTGCACAGTGATAACCTTGAAAGATTTGACTAGAATTAAAGAGAAAAATGCATGATTAAACCTAGTTTGTAAATAGATTAGACAAAGGTAAAAAGAAATAGAGATTTAAAGAACCAAAAAATAGAGGTACCCAGATTATGCATAGAACACTGTCTCTTTATTTGAATGGAAGAATAAATTTACAAGGGCAAGACTGCTACACATAATAAACTATTACAATCCTCATACAAAGAACCACTACAAAGGCAAAAGAAAAACATCTGTTCGCTGCTATAGAAATCTGATCTATGTGTGAAAACTCTGAAGAACTCTCTAGCAAATCTGCATTTATAGCCTGAAAACCCAACAAAAAATCTCAACTCTCTCTGAAAATTTGTAACTAGCTCCATGAAATCTGGCACAAATCTAGCAAATAACTATTATTTGAAACTAAACTGTGGCTGTAACTAACAATCTTAACTGAACTAGCTGTATCTGTGGCTTCTATGGCTGAAAATATCCTATTTGCATCTGTGGGTCTACACAAGAAAAATCTCCTGCCGCTCTTTTTACCATCCTATAGCTTTCTCATAAGAAAGAAATAAAGTGGCTGCACATTTAGCGTTTTATCTTCTTTTCACGGGATGAAGAGAGTCATTAAAATAGAATTTTAATAAAGCTTCTCTTTATTAACTTGTGCCCACGTCACATTTTTAATAAAGATTTAATCTTTATTTAAAACTGAAATTAACATCTCCCGTGGCTTATTTTAAAATGAGACTCATGCATTTAATAAGTTTTCAACCTATTAAAGGAGGGACCCACCATGTATCTTTAAGAAAATTTTAATATCTCAACTCCTTATGACTTCTCGTGAGCATTTGACACATTTATGAAATGAAATAAAACTTTTATTTATCCATCTTCAGGCTACTCCACTTGGTGGGCTCCACTCAATTTCTTAGCTGCTCTTCTTTGCTTCCGCATTTGCCACTTGGCAGTCTCTACATCATTCTTTAATGAGCCCTTCCATCCACAGCTTGCATGTGACCTCTTTATCTTCCTTTGATTTGCTCCTTAACTCAGGTGCCGACAAGTGGTGTCTTTCGGTACTGGCTTTGGCTACTCTCTCTGATTGTTGATCGTTTCACATCAATGGTTGTTGAGTGTCTCCTCTACTTTTGCTTATATGTTTCTTTCTATAAACAGTTGCCATGCCTTGTCTTATTCCATATTCCTTTTGTTGTGTCTTATTTGGCCACTCCATATTTGCAACAAGATGCTCCTCTGTAGTTGGTGTTGTGCTTTTTTGAAGCAATACTACTTCCTCATGGATTGCACACCAAAACTGCAATCTTTAGAATGCTGTATCTTGATTCGATAGGCTTGGAAATCTCTTTGTTTTGCAAGCAGTGAAATGCCACTTTGTATTTGAATAGCACCATCCTTGTAATTGCAGCGAGTGTTTACAACCTCTATATCTTATATCATTTGATAATTTTGTCATGGCTCATGCCACCTTAGCAGCTACACTTAAGTTTCTATGGTGTTTGTGCTTCAAACAATTGTTGAGTTGAGATTTAATAGGCAACGCCTTTAGTGCTAAGGTTTTGATTTCATTAGAAGCTAAACCTTATGACTCATACGCTGAGGTCTTAGGTTAGAATTACAGGAGCCATATTATTATCGGTTGTGCCTTATGCTGTAACTGAGCTATCTTTGATATAACCTGAAAGTCATATTGGCTTTAGAGTTTTGAATGGCAACACCATACTGAATGAGCTTGTGCCACTTTTTGTAAACGGATTGCCTGCATCTTGTTGTTTTCCCCTTGTGGCAGCATCTCCAGCCCTTAGTGAGCACATAACTTTAACTGTTGTTCCAGTATGAATACTTGAATCTCCATGTCTTACCTGTGGTGTCTTCAACATTAAGCGTGATGTCCTTTTTGGTGTAGGCACCGCCAAGAGTGAAGCATCGCTAGGCGTGATTCTATAGAGGTGGCGGAGTTCTTCATCGTGGGTGTAGGCTTTCAGCATGTTGACAACCTCTGCCTCAAAATGGCGGTAGAGAAAAATGGCCTCCAAGTGAGTTTCATCGAAATATGAGGGTGACAGTGTCGTAAGATATGCAACATCTTATTCTATGTTGAATGTGCTTCATTGCAAATGGTAGCCACTTTGTTTACTATGTACCTTGTATGTATGATGGCCAAAATGGCGTCATCTTTTTAATATAGCAAGGTACCATATTGTTTTAGTGTTTATTATGTCACTTTGAACATGATACTGCATCATCAAACTCAATGACAGGACATGAAAATGGATGACAACTTTTTCTTCAGGCCACAACCTTGTATTGAAGAGGGTGGTTTTATGAACTTGATATAGTTGTGGCTTTATCCATGAGTAAGGACACACTTGACTTTATGCATCATTGATGTTAGCAATCTCTTTAAAAAAAATTAATGTTTGCTTCTTCATCAGTTGTGCCTTTATTTTAAACTCTGGCTACATTTCTTCAAGTCGATCCTTATATGATAGAACGTTACCATTTGCTATGGCTGGAGCCTTATTTATACTTGGAATTATCTTTGAGGTAGTGGAGTGCCACCCATTAGATTTATTTTAGAAAGACACCTTCTTAAATCTATATCTATAACTGCCCCTTTGCAAGCTATGAAAACCATGTTGTGAACTAGACACTTGGTTAAAGATCCACATATACTAAATGGATTATGTCTTCAAACTTGAGAAACTACACAAGTAAAGTACACCTGAGCCTTTATCTCTAGCCATATTTTATATCCACATTGAATCTTAATATTCTTGTTCATTCTCTGAGGCTTGTATACTCATCTAGAAACCCCTTCCCAAAAAATGAATTACCTCCAAATTTTAAAAAAAAATGAGCTGAGTCCCCTTCAGTAATAGGAGAACTTCCTACTGGAGAACAATAGAAACAAGAATCTCACAATTGGACTAGTTTTGAGATGGTGTACAAAACAAGCACAACAAAGATGATAGATAATCATGTAATAGATGCATAGGAAAGTAGTTAGTAGTAAGTTATATAGTGATAGATAATTCTGGAGTTAGATTCTCCTCTGTAAGGCTCTTCAAATCCATATCTGGCACATATGTTGTAACTGGGAAATCAGACCTGTGAGCCCTAATTTGTAAGCCCGCATGTTGCCATCATATCTACATTTTGAATCTATGATATATTGGGTACCTAAATCTGTATTTGTATTCTATATTGAGTTCCTTCCGTTGTGTTTACTCTTGCTACATGGCCTGGACAGTTCAGTTTGTGGACCCTCCTAACCGTGACTACACCAAGTGGTATCAGAGAAAAGTTTGAATCTTTTGGGAGCAAAGTTTGTCAAGGCATTTTGTAAGATCTTGATGTGAACAGATCATCGAACTTGAGGCAAACTACCTGCATTGTCAACCTATCACTAATTGTGAGGCAGTTGTCACCTTGTAGCCTGATAATTGAATTTGTGGCAGTTACACTTGATCCTAGGATAAGATGCTACTGAGGAGAATACCTCCTATTGTTACTATGGCTGGAAGAATGGATGAGATGATGGAGATGATGAAAACAATGTGAGTTTGATTGAATGTTGTTGAATAAGATCGAAGAAGAGGACGTACACCTCGACCTAATGTTGAAATTGATGATGAAGAATTTCAATTCGCTGATCAAAATGAAGAAACCCTAGAAGAAGAAGAAGAATCAGATCAAGTGAAAATTTTGAGAGCTAATTCAAAGATTGGAAAAAGACCTATAGTGGATGTACCGAACTATACTAGAAATTTGAATCTAGAGGAGTTAATTGACTAGGTAAATGACCTAGATGAATACTTTGAATATGAAGAAATTGAAGATCCAGAGAAGGTGAGATTTACAAAGACTAAGTTGAAAGAACATGTTGCTATTTGGTGGAAATAAGTTCAGTTGGATAGAAACAAGAGAGGAAAAGAAAAGATCATAAAGTGGGATATAATGGTGACAAAGTTGAAGAATTAGTTTATACCTGCTGACTATGAGTTGGAATTATTAAAGAGATTGCAAAACCCGAGACAAAAGGAGAAATCTATGAAAGAATACACTGAAGAATTTCATAAGATGATCATAAGGACAGGACATAGTGAAATAAGAAAGGAGAAAGTGGAAAGATACATCAATGGACTGAGATTGAATATTCAAGAAGAACTGAGTTTGGTGAGGATGACAACACTAGAAGAAGCATATTAGTTTGCCCTGAAAGTTGAAGAAAGTTAAATAAGAAGCATGAACAGAGACAAAGAGGTAGAGGAGGTAAATTTTAGAGAGCTAGAACATTTTTATGAGGAGAAAGATCATATGCCGAGCAAAACAAATAAGATAGCACATTCAAGAAGGAAGACATAGATAGTAATTCATACCCGAGAGATGACAAAACTTTCTACTGTAGAAGGAATCATAATTCATACCAGAGTGAAGGATATAGGAGAGATGAAAGAGGGTTTAATAAGAGAACATTCAAAGAAACTTGGTTTAAGCATGGAGGTGAAGGACACAAAGCATATGAACGTCATCAGGGAAGTACAAGTAAGAAGACAGAGAATAATGCAAGAACAACTTATGTAGAAGAATAACCTGTTGGATCACCTAATTCAGTTGGTAAACTTGAGAAAGGGGAATCATGATTCATGAGGAGATCACTATTTCAAGAAGAGACAAATGAGGAACCACTTTAGAGGAAAAGTTTGTTCCAGACTAGATGTAAATTAGGAGGTAAATATTGTAAAGTTGTAATTGATAGTGGTAGTTCTGATAATTTGGTTTAAGAGGAAATTATGACTAAGCTAAAGTTGGAGAGACTAAAACACCCTAAGCCTTATCAGATAGCATGGATTTAGGATGATCATAAGGTACTGGTGAGTGAACAATGTTTGGTGAAATTTCATACTAGATCTTATCATGATGAAGTATTGTGTGATATTCTGCCTATGGATGTATGTCATATATTGTTGGGTAGACCATGGCAGTATGATAGAAAATCTATTCATGATGGGAGAAAGAATGTACCTATACTATAACATCAAATGGAAAGAGAATTACCTTGATTCCTTTGGAAGATGAACTTAAAAGTGAAGTATGTGGGAATGCTAGAATCTGTTTGGTTGATGGAAGGAAATTTCTGGATGGTTTGAGACATGAGAATATGTGTTATGGTTTGATTCCTAAGAAGCCTTGAACCCTAAAGGAAGAGACTGAAGAATTACAACTAGAGGAGATAACCGAATTGCTAACAGAGTATGAAGACATCATATCAGATAATGTACCTGAAGGATTGCCACCAATCAGGAGTATCTATCACCACATGGATCTTATACCTGGAGCTAGTTTGCCTAACAAAGTAGCACACAAAATGACACCAACAGAAAATGAAGAATTGAATATACAGATACAAGAGTTGCTGAGGAAAGGATTAATCAAAGAAAGCTTGAGCCCTTGTGCAGTACCTATAGTGTTAGCACCGAAGAAGGATGGAGAATGGAGAATGTGTACAGACTCTAGAGAAATCAACAAGATCACAGTTAAGTATAGATTCCCATTGCCTAGGATGGATGACATTATGGACTATTTGAATGGAGTAAAATATTTTACAAAGATATATTTGAAGAGTTGATACCATCATATTAGAATTAGAGAAGGAGATGAATGGAAGACTGCTTTTAAGACAAATGAAGGATTGTATGAATGGTTAGTGACGCCCTTTTGATTGACTAATGCATGAAGTACTTTCATGAGATTGATGAATGAAGTCTTGAAGAAATTCTTGGGTAAGTTTGTTATTGTATATTTGGATGATATTCTTGTTGGGATAAGGTGCCATTAACCTTGTAAATCCCAATATTGTATTTATTCCATTTATTATATGTAATTTGTAATTATCCATGAGGAGATATACTAGTTTCACTGGCTGGGGTAATTTCAGAGTAATTGGAGGTAATTACAGAGTGATTTTTACTATTGGAAAATCAAAAAACTCAAAGTAAATGAGGGTAGGTGTGCTCCCTTGAGGAATCTACTATATTTGGCATGTATGACAACTGTCATAATGTTTGGTAAGTGAATCTATGATAGCTGCAAGTTGTCATAAAATTCTGTGATTCTATGACACATATGACAGAAATGTTAGTTGTATATTTGCTATATTTAGCCCAAGGTTCCTATCTTGGAAAGATACTCTTTTGTGGAATCTATGATGGTTATGACACATCATAAGATGCTGTAAGAGGCCAGATTTAGTCTTCGGTGCCCAACCTTTGCATGGTTATTTTTGGACAAGTGTAAGATGCTTGTGAGATGGTAATTAATGTTTACAGGTTGGACAATCTTAGGAGAGAGAAGGTGAATGCCTAAGATGAGTTGGAAAACATTTCTATAAGTATTTTCTATGTATTTGTTGCTGCAATATAGATTTTAGGTACTCAGGTGCTGCCAAAATGTTGTTAGATTGAAGACTTATGGAGAGAGTTGTGTAGTTGATGTATTGTACAATCTTGTTGAGATTAATACAAACTTGTGCCTCTTTCCTGGTGGAGTTTTTTACCTGCAAGGATTTTCTCCATGTAAACATTGTGTCATTGTGTTGAGTTCTTCATGTTTGACATCTTTTCTATAGTGGGTTTTATGTTTTGTTACAATCTCCATTGTTAATGCACACTTAAGATTGCTGAAATTTATCTTGAATCAGATTTCCATTGAAGTAGTGTTGCTTTTATTTCTAACATTTGGTATTACATCCTTGCTAGATTTGACTCTTGGGTGGTAGTGTGAAAGTTGTAGCTACAGTGGGAGATTTGGTTGTGTTTGTTTTGTAGATCTTGTGTTGTTATTATGGCTTCATCCACCATTGCATCAACCTCTCGAATGGACATTGAGAAGTTCAACGGAACGGGGTATGAGTTGTAGAAGCTAAAAATGGAAGATTTGTTGGGAGAAAGAAACTAATGATTGGATGTTCAAAAAGAGAAGAAACCTGATGATGTCTCTCAAGATGAGTGAGATAGACTGGATAAGAAGGCACGAGAAACCATCCGGTTGTGTCTTTCAGACTCTATCCTGTTGAATGTCACAAAGGAGGAGACGACACACAAGTTGTGGAATCAGTTGGGTGAGATCTATCAAGCCAAGAGTATGGAAAATAAAATTTATTTAAAAAGAAAATTATTTTTCATGAAAATGCGAGAAGGTGAATCAGTTGCAGAGCATTTAAATTTTTTTAATTTGTTATTGAGTCAACTTGATTTAGTAGATGTTGAGGTTAATGAGGAAGATAAATTTATCTTACTTCTTTGTTCTTTACCTGAGTCTTGGGAGAATGTTATCCTTGCTATCACTACTAACCATGTGGATCTAAAGTTGGATGCTCTTGTTTCAGTGCTATTGTCACAGGAATTGAGGAAGAAGAGTTCAAATAGTTCAAGGGACGCTCTCAGTGTTAGGGGAAGGTCTAAGTAAACAGAACCAAAAGGAGATCAGAAAGGGCCTAAGGACAAGTCTAAGGGCCAATCTAAGACTCCTGGTAAAAAGAATAGAGTTAAGTGTTGGAACTGCAGTAAAAGGGGACATGTGAAGGAGTGCAGAAACCCTAAGAAACAGTGGGAGAGTGCTTTGGATAAGCCCTCAAATGCAGGTGAAGAAGTTTTACTTTCTACATGTAATCTTGTTTCTAATGATCACTGGTTGGTTGACCCAAGATGCTTGTTTCATATGACCCCACATAAGGAATGGTTCTCAACATATGAAGAATATGATGGAGGTAATATCTACCTTGGTGACAACTCTTCATATCCAATTGTCAGGAAACGAAATGTATTATTGTGTTTTAGTGATGGGAGGATTAAAACCCTCCCTGGTGTTTTGCATGTTCCTGGATTAGCTAGAAATCTAATTTCAGTTTTGAAGTTGAATGATTTGGGAATGCATGTGACATTTGACAAGCATGGCTGCAGATTGGTGAGAGGGAACTTGGTGGTAGCGAAAGGGAAGAGATTCAAAAACTTGTTTAAGGTTGAAGGCACTATAGTTTGTAATGCCTCTTATGTTTTTGAGGCGTTTGAAAACACTCGTATGTCATGGCACCGTAGATTGGGACACACAAGAAATAATGTATTAAAAACTATTAAGAATAAATAATTGTTGGACGATTTCTCTTATTCTGATGAGCACTTTGATTTCTGTGAGCATTGTGTGCTTGGTAAAAAAAAACAAAAAATCATTTCCTTCAGGAAGCAATAGAGCAAAAGAGAAGTTAGAAATTATTCATATGGATGTGTTTGGACTTGTGGATAATGAATCTATCAGAAAAACTCATTATTTTGTAACCTTCATTGATGATTTATCTAGATTTACATGGATTTATTTTATGAAGCATAAATCTAAAGTCTTCACTAAGTTTAAGGAATTCAAAGTCTTAGTAGATAACCAGTTAGGTTTAAAAATAAAAATATTAAGATCTGACAATGGAGGGGAATATTGCTCTAAGGAATTTGATGAGTTTTGCAAGCATGCAAGTATAATAAGACAAAAGACAACTCCATATACACCACAACAGAATGGTGTTGTAAAAAAGATGAACCGAACAATTATGGAAAGGGCCAGAAGTATGCTTAGTGATGCATAGTTGGGTAAATGCTTTTGGCCAGAGGTTGCTTGTACTACTTGCTACTTGATAAACAAATCTCCTTGTAAGGCTCTTGATTCGACACCTTATGAAGTGTGGACATGTAAGAAACCTCTTGTTTCACATTTAAGGGTTTTTGGCTATGAGGCTTTTGTTCATGTACCTAAGGAAAAGTGATCTAAGTTAGATCCAAAGTTTGAAAAGTGTACAATCATTGGATATGGTGCTAATGTCAAAGGTTATAAGCTTTGGAATCCACTAACCTGTAAGATTGTCTTTTCCAGAGATGTTATTTTCAGGGAACTTAGAGCTATTTCTGAACTTGAGCAACCAAAAGAAAAAGAAGAAAAGGTAAAGAAGGTGCACTTTGATTTAGAGAAGCAAGATGTACCTCAGGAAGAATAGAGGGTGAAGAAGAAGAAGATCCAAGTAGTTCTGATGAAGATGAGTCTATTTTTATACAAGAAGTTGTTGCAGATGATCATATAGAAGAACAAGTAGAGTCTCTTACTCCACCCTTGAGGAGATCCACAAGAAAACAAAATTGAGTTAACAAGTATAGCCCAACAGATTTCGATTGTGTATATGCTTTATTGAGTACTAATGATGAACCTAGATCCTACAAGGAAGTTATTTGTTCAGATGATAGTGAGTCTTGGCAATTAGCCGTGCACGAGGAGATGATGGCTTTAAACTCTTGTAACACCCAGGATCTTGTTCAATTTGCCCAAATGAAGAAAGGCCATAGGTTGTAAGTGGGTCTTCAAGAAGAAATTTGAAGCAGATGGGTCATTGGAGAAGTACAAGGCTAGATTGGTAGCCAAGGGCTACTCCTAGAGAGAGGGAGTTGATTTTGGTGAGATATTCTCTCCTGTTGCTAAATTGACTTCTATTAGATTTTTCTTATCCATTGTTGTAGCTTATGATTGGGAGATCGAGCAAATAGATGTTAAGACTGCATTCTTGCATGGAGATCTTGAAGAAGAAAATTATATGCACCAGCTACAGGTTTTGAGGTAAAAGGAAAAGAACATTGGGTTTGTAGGTTAAAGAGGTCTCTTTATGGTCTAAAACAGTCCCCCAAAATATGGTATCAAAAGTTTGACTCATTTGTTTTGAAATTGGGTTTTGTTAGAAGCGAGGAGGATCACTGTGTTTACATTTGTTGTGTTGATGATTCTGTACTGGTTATTGCTTTGTATGTTGATGACATCTTGTTTTTCAGTAATACTAAGGGTATGGTCAGTGAGCTTAAAGCCCAACTTTCAGGTACATTTGATATGAAGGATCTTGGAGCTACCAGGTATATTTTGGGAATGGAGATTAGAAGAGACAGAGTTAACACCAATCTTTGGTTGTCGCAAAGTAAGTATGTGAATACTATTTTGTAGAGGTTTAGTTTGCAAGACTATAACCCAGTTAGAGTTCCTTTACTCATTGGTACTAAGATTTCATTAGATAGGTTTCCAAAGACTGAGGATGATCTTGAGGATATGTCTAATGTGTCGTATGCTAGTGCTATAGGGAGTTTGATGTATGCAATGGTTTGCATTAGACCAGATATTGCCCAAGCAGTGGGATTTTTTAGCAGATTTATGTCTAACCCAGGTAGACAATATTGGAATTATGCGAAAAGGGTGTCTAAATATATTGCAGGTACTCTTGATCATTGTTTGGTTTATTCTAGTACTGATAGTGTTGATAAATCTTTAGACATACAAGGTTTTGTTGATGCAGATTGGGTAGGTGACTTGGATAGTCGAAGGTCCACTAGTGGCTATGTGTTTACTCTGTTTAGAGTAGTGAGTTGGATGAGTGAGGCAGCCCACAATTGCTTTGTCTACCACAAAAGCAGAGTATATGGCTGATACTCATGTCTCTAAGGAGAGAGTTTGGTTGAGGGGACTGTGTATAGGTATTGGATTTGATTGCAGAATCATTTAGATTGGTTGTGATAGCTAGAGTGCTATCTGTTTGGCCAAGAATCCCATGTATCATGCTCGGACTAAGCATGTTGATGTTTAGTATCACTTTGTTCAAGAGTTGGTTGCAAATGGAGAGATTGAGCTGAAGAAGATAGACACTCAGGATAATGCTACAGATTCATTGACCAAACCTGTGAGCACAGAGAAGTTCATATGGTGTAGAGAGGCCATGGGCCTTGTTTCTAGTGCCTGATTGTTTTTTATTTGATTTCCTATGGGTTGATTTACAATGTATAATGTCAAGTGGGAAAATGTTGGGATAAGGTGCCATTAAACTTGTAAATCCCAATATTGTGTTTATTCCATTTATTATATGTAATTTGTAATTATTCATGAGGAGATGTACTTGTTTCACTGGCAGGGGTAATTTTGGAGTAACCAGAGGTAATTATGGGGTAACTTTTACTATTGGTAAATGTAAAAACTCAAAGTAAATAAGGGTAGGCGTGCTCCCTTGAGGAATCTACTATATTTTTTTATGTATGACAACTGTCATAATGTTTGGTAAGTGAATCTATGATAGCTACAAGTTATCATAAGATTCTCTGATTCTATGATGCATATGACAGATATGTTAGTTGTATATTTGCTATATTTAGCCCAAGGTTCCTATCTTGGAAAGATACTCTTTTATTGAATCTATGACAGTTATGATGCATTATAAGATGTTGTAAGAGGCTAAATTTAGTCATGGGCACCCAACCTTTGCATGACTATTTTTGGACAAGTGTAAGATGCTTGTAAGATGGTAATTAATGTCTATAGGTTGGAGAATCTTAGGAGAGAGAATGTGAATGACTAAGATGAGTTGGAAAACATTTTTATAAGTATTTTCCATGTATTTTTTGCTGTAATACAGATTTTAGGTACTCAGGTGCTGTCAGAATGTTGTCAAATTGAAGACTTGTGGAGAGAGTTGTATAGTTGATGTATTGTACAATCTTGTTGAGATTAATACAAACTTGTGCTTCTTTCTTGGTGGAGTTTTTTACCCACAAGGGTTTTCTCCACATAAACAATGTGTCATTATGTTGAGTTCTTCATGTTTGACATCTTTTCTATAGTGGGTTTTATGTTTTGTTACAATCTCCATTGTCAATGCACACTTAAGATTGTTGAAATTTATCTTGAATCAGATTTCCATTGAAGTAGTGTTGCTTTCATTTCTAACAATTCTAATTTTCAATAAGACAAAGGAAGAACATTTGTGGCACTTTAGACAAGTATTGTAGAGATTTAGAGAAGAGAAATTGTTGATAAACATCAATAAATGTAGTTTCATGATGGAAGAATTGGTATACTTGGGATTTGTGATTTCTATGGAAGGATTGAAGATGGACCCTAAGAAAGTTAGAGCAATTGTTGAGTGGCCAACACCTGAGAACATTGGAGAAGTCAAATCATTTGATGGATTAGCTAGTTTTTACCAGAAGTTCATCAGAAATTTTAGTTCAGTATACACACCTATGATAGAGACAATGAAAGGGGGGATAGAAAGGAATTTAAGTGGATGTCAGGAGCAAATAAAATTTTTGAATTGTTTAAGCAGAAAGTGACAGAGCAACCAGTGTTTGCATTATCGGATTTCAACAAAGTATTTCGAGTAGATTGTGATGCAAGTGGAAATGCAATAGGAGTAGTGTTAAGTCAAGAAGGCAGACCTATAGCATATTTTAGTGAGAAGTTGAATGATGCAAGGAAAAGATATTCAGTTTATGATCAGGAATTCTATGCTAGAATTCAAGCTTTGAAGAAGTAGAGACACTATTTGTTACCTAAGGAATTTGTTTTGTAAACAGATCATCAAGCTTTGCAATATTTGAACAGCCAAGGAAAGTTGAATCAGAGACATATGAATCTATGGGTAGAGTTCATGTAGAGTTACACTTTTGTACTAAATCATAGGAGTGGAAAATCCAACAAAGTTGTAGATACATTAAGTAGAAGAAGGAATTTGCTGACAAAGATGACAATGGAAGTGTTAGATTTTGAAGAATTGAAGCACATGTATGAAGAAGACCTTGATTTTGTAAAACTTTGGAAAGAATGTAAGGAACCTATTGTGACAGATAGGAGCAAGTGGTTAGATTATTTTAGTCAGGAGGATAATTTGTTCAAAGGAAATTAATTGTGTATACCTAGGAGTTCAATGAGAGATAATTTGATAAAAGAGAAGCACAGTAGTGGATTGGCAAGACATTTTGGAATTGACAGGATAGTGGCTTTGGTAAGTGAAAATTACTTTTGGCATCAGATATATAAGGATGCCAGGAAGTTTGTACAGAGTTGTAGAGTATGTCAAGTTGCAAAAGGAAGTAGTCAGAATACTAGGTTGTACAAATCTTTGACAATACCGGAGAGACCTTGGGAAGACATAAGCATGGATTTCATATTAGGATTGTTGAAGACATAGAGATGCCATGATTCTATATTTGTAGTGGTGGATAGATTTTCAAAGATGACACATTTCATACCTTGCAAGAAGACAAATGATGCAGTACATGTAGCTAACCTATTTTTCAAGGAGATTGTGAGATTGCATGGATTACCTAAAAGCATAGTTTTAGACAGAGATTCAATATTCCTTAGATACTTTTGGAGGACACTTTGGAAGAAGATGAAGCCATATTTGAAGTTTAGTTCAACATTTCACCCATAGACTCATGGACAGATAGAGGTAGTAAATAGGAGTTTGGGTAACTTGTTGAGATGTTTGGTTGGAGAGAAGGCAGGAAATTAGGATCTTATTCTATCACAAGTAGAGTTTGCATACAATAATTTACTGAATAGGAGCAAAAGAAAGACACCATTTTTTATTGTGATAGGAACTAACCGTAGAGGAGTAGTAGAGTTGAGAGATAAAAGTATGGAGAACAAGAGAAGTGCAGAGGTAGAAGAATTTACAAATCACATGGAGATGGTGCATAAACAAGTGAAGAAGCATTTGGAGGAGATGAATATTAAGTATAAGGAGAAAGCAGATGAGAAGAGGAGGCACAAATAATTTTCAATGGGAGATGAGGCAATGGTATATCTAAGAAAAGAAATATTTCCAATAGGGACATATAACAAGTTGAAGATGAAGAAGTTTTGACCATATAGTATACTCAGAAAGTTTGATTTAGGAAATGCATATGAAGTGGAGCTATCAGAGACATTGGGGATATCACTTATTTTCAGCATTACAGACCTATATCAATAACATGAAGGAGAGTTTAGTGACAACATTGAAGAAGACTTGAAGAAGCAACTACCACAGTAAGCACTAGAGCATATTGAAGACATCTTGGATAGTAGAATTAGATGCAGTACCAGAGGAAGGAAATACAAGGAATATTTGGTAAAGTGGAAGGGCAGAGTGGAAGAAGACTCATCTTGGATTTCTTAGGCTGAGGTGGACTGTCTTGGTTTTCCTCTAGCCCCAACAAAGTGACGGACTCACTTTTTCAATAACCTCAAGTGTCTAATGCAAGAGCATCCCTGGTTGTAGAGAAATCTTACGTCAACCAGAAATATTTGTATTCTTTTGATTCCTTTCATTTACAGTTCATTTCAATTCAATTCAGTCAGTAGCAGTTTCAACATTTTGTACCATATTTTGCCACATTTGTATTTTAGAGCTTGTAGAGCAAGACTTAGCATCTAGACATCATCATGCACATCATATCCAAAATTTAGATCATTTGGAGTAGTTTTGAGAAAGATGTCGCTATAAGATCAATTGTTCTCTCAGAACAGAGCATTCATAACAACTAGCTAAAGAAGAAGACTTGCAGATCACTTCCATGACTTGTGGAGCTAAATGAAACATCATTCAAGGTACCTTGGGACATGACCAACCTTCCCTAAGATCCATATCTTGTTTCATTCATTTGCAGAGGATTTCCATATGTTTTAGGCCGACCTATTTGCTGCTACATGTTACATCTCTTCCATTGGAGTTTGTAATCTTTCCTGGCCGACCTAGAGCATTCTTACAATCTGGAGATGATATATAATCTATAATAGATGCATAGGAAAGTAGTTAGTAGTAAGTTAGATAGTGATAGATAATTCTGGAGTTAGATTTTCCTCTATAAGGTGCTTCAAAGCCATATCTTGCGCATATGTTGTAACTGGAGAATCAAGGCATGTGAGCCCTAATTTGTAAGCCCACATGTTGCTGGCATATCTACATTTTGAATCTATGATATATTGAGTACTCATTTGCATTCTATATTGAGTTGCTTTCATTGTGTTTACTCTTGCTGCATGGCCTGAACAGTTCACTTTGTGGACCTTCCTAATCGTGACTGCACCACTTACTCTTAATAAGACGATAAGTTTCAATAAAAAATAACGTTTAAAAAAATACAAAAATTCTACTAGTGATATTCTTGCCAATTATATTATTGATCGATATAGTATATTTATAACAAACCCTCCAAAACCTAAATTACTTTTTCTATTTAACCCTCTACATTAAGCTAAAATTGAGTTCCATCCGTAATGTGTCCTTTAATGTAGTAAAAAAATGAAGTCATTCAGGTATATGTATTTGATATGATCTATGAATTCCCATGTAATATGAAAATCCTTGAATTGAACTCTTAGCAAAAGTTATTGTAATGTATATAAGGCGAACAATAAAAAAGTTCAGCTACTTTTTACTGTTTATCATATGACAATATACATGGAAGACATGGTCATTCATCTATTGTGCTAACCCCTTTGAGTTCTAGCATTCTAAAATTAAGTCCATGGATGGAATTAGATAGTACCCAACCGCTAGGGATTAAGGATCCATAAACTAATGAGGATTGGCTCAACAATCAACCAGATTTCTGAGAACAACTTCTAGATGGAGATGACATAAAAACATAAGATGAAACAGATCTAGTCTAATAGAGAAGTTTTGTAGCACAGAGATAAGGAAAACAAAAATTTGAAGAAGCATTCTTTTATAGAGGTGTGACTCCCACTCCTTTGTGATAGAGGAGAAGAAGATGAATTAATTGACATAACTCGGTAGGCACAAGTAAGGAAGGCAACATCGCCTATCTAAAGCTATTTAAAGGGTTGGTAGGGGGTGGCTAGAGATGCTCTCACATCCTCCTATTTTCAATAGCATCGACTTTTCCAACTGTCTTATATATGCATGCATGCATGTAATTGACTTTTCATCAATTTTATTTCGAGTAGGGTCGAATTTACAACTCATCGATTAGTTAAGGTTTACTGCTAGAGACAGAGTAGCAACAAGAAATAGAGAATTGGACAAATGTCAGGATATAGCTTACCGTCTAGCTGTCAATACTCCATATTTTAATGAAGGTGATCCATACTATAGAGACAATGGTGTGGTCATACATACATCATGCAGGTTGCTCCCTACCCCTTTATGGTAGTTATAGTAGGGCTTTCCATTTTATTAGGATCAAGGTGTTGTGCTATTATGAGGTGTGAGTGCAACTATGATACCTATTACTAAATTTAAGTGAGAATCTCCCAATTCAAGAGTCCTTTCAGCTTTCACAGCACTGTCAAGTGGAGCAAAGAACCGTATCCAAATCAAGTTATTGTTATATAAGACTGGTATTCAATCCCTATGCTTGATGGGCCATTTGATGTGATATTGTCACATGGATTGGGTGGGGTGTGATACCACATATAGAGTATTGGATAAGTCCTCTCTGCCATTTGATACATAGGCACAATTGATTCGATCACATAGAGAATGAAACTGGGGGAAAGATTTGACTACATTCTTTGGAAGATCTATCTGTTAGTCTGAGGGCCCCCAACTATATAGTTGGGACCGACTCCATTCCCATTTGGGTAGAATGACCTAAGATACTTGCATAATTGACCTAGTACTTACTAAACCTGTTCTAACTAACTAATTAACTCAAAGGAAGGCCCTACTATCCCATAGGGTCCTTTAGGTAGTAGGAGCCAACAAATGACCTATGGCTTGGGTCAAGCTTTCAAATCAAAAGTGGTATATAAATGACCTCTTGATCTCCCAACCTAATGCAGTGTACCAGTGGGGGGTGCTTGGCCATGAAGGAATGTAGGAGAATAGAGTTAGTGTTCATCATTCAATCTGAAAATGACAAGCTAGATTTTTGAGTACTTAGATGCAAGGGGCACTTGACCATATAGAGATAGATTGTTCAAACTATGATATACACAATAAGATTGAACTTGTGATGTTATCCTAATTTTTGCTATAATTGATCAGAAGAAAAGAACCATTATTGGTAGTTGGGGTTAGCATTATTGATAGTTGTTCATTTGACTAGGAGATAGTGGGGCACCAATCAGCTATGGTGAGGTGACCCACGTTATGTGATATGATGCCATCCATAGTACTTGATCCTTGTGATTTCACCTCAACATGATAGCATCTAGATTTTGATTTGTAAGCTCACAATCTACAACTAATGAATATGGCTCAAATGTCATACTCCTACTTGTGTATCCACCCTTGCTACTTATTCTACTAGTGATGGTGCTGATGGATCTAGTATTGATGCCACTGGTGGTACTAGTTCAACTGTTGTTGGTGGGTCATCACCTAGTTCTTTGACATGTGCTTCAAGTGGATCATTTACTAGTGCTGGGTCTTGACCATAAAAATAAAGGTTAGTAATTGTGTCAAGATAATTGAGTCAATCAATTAGTAGATATGCCTTAGCTTACATTTTCTCTAATACTATTTATTATTGCTTCATCAACTACTTAACTATATGACTTGGGAACCAATGCATTTGGATATGGAACCTTATGAAGGTATGCTAGGTCTACTACTTTAACTACTAGATATTCTTATGGTACTGCTCTTGCTTCCTATGCTTCTAGATTCATATTTCTATCTAGAATAGGATATACTACCTTTGGAGAAACTATAGTTGTGCTACTAGATATGGCTAATCATTAAGAATAGTGTCTTTCTTATACACAAGTGATTGAAACCTCTGCATGAAATCCGTGCTAATAACCTACCATTTGTACTTTGGTATATCATGTGGATATAACCATGATATAAGAATCCTTACAAGTGTATGTGCTTAACTTTAACATACTAGCATTCCAAACATCATGCTACAAACTTTGCATGATATTTTTCTTAAGACTAGGCTAGTAATATAACGACATTAAATCTACATAGAACTTTATTGTAGGATGTCTTGGGATTTAAATGTCGTTAGACCTACTCTTGGGCCTTGCATTTTTCCCTCCTTAGTGTCCTCTAATAAGGAAAATAGGAAGGTGGATCTAGCTGAGAAGTAGTCTAGTGGTCTATTATTCACTTTGGATTCAAGCTTAGTTCTCAAAAATTGAATACCGCCAAAAAGGGAATCAGTTTGATCAAGTCAAAGAATAGGGATATTAGTAAGAAACATAGTTTCTTGAAGCACTTAGGCTTCAAGACACCTTGAGTAGGTGGTCCTATTTTTGTTTTGGGGTGAGTATGTGGTCCTCCCGTTGTTTTGGTGTAGTCTTCCTTGAGTTTGTTTTTTCTCCCTGCTTGTGAGGTGTTGATGGTTTGTTATTGTATTTTATCCTTTGTCCTAACTGTTCCTTATTGTTCCTCATTATTATATGATCTTATTTGATGTATCCTTCATGATTTTTGCAAAAGGGTTTGGCCCTTTCAAAAACCCATCTCTATTGAGTTCATAGCTCTAATAAAACATATTTACCATTAATAAAAAATTGAATATGGAAGATATTTTCAAATTCAATTTTATTATCTAAAATAATTTCTTACATTATCCTAACCAATGAAACCCATTTCCTTCACACTAAAGTGAGATAATTGTGGGTTTTCACCCTTACAAAACCTTCCACAAATCTTCAATACCATAAACTAACATACCTATAGCACATTTTTCAAAATAATTTTTTATATTTAAAGGACCCCTTGCAATTCCTTCTTAAAAAAATATGTGACCAAAATAATATACCCTCCTTTCAAAGAATGCACATTTAGATAGTGTACCATATGCTCTCTCAAGTGCTTCATAACCAACCTCAAATACTTAATATGCTCCTCCTCATTGCAAGAATGCATTAGTATATCATCAATAAAAACTAATAAAAATTATCTAAATAGGCATGGAATATAATGTTCATTAACTTCATGAAAATAATTGGTGTTAGAAATGAAGGTAAACAACTATCAATGAAAATTTGATTGCAACTATAATATAGATATTTAATTGTTCATAACCAAAATGGTGATAGTATGGAATCAACACAAAAAAATAATAGAACTAAAGATCAAACACATAACACAGTGTTTACGTGGAGAAACCCTTTCGAGAAAAATCTCCTCCACACAAGAGGAGATGCACCGGTCTATATTAACTTCAATAGAGTTTACAATACAACACTATCAATCTTTTCTTCAGTCTTCAATCTAGCAATGTCTATTTTCCCAGTCTTAACTTTCTACTCTACTCATTCATAGTCGTAATACAATATGCTCATAAAGGGGTTTCCTTTTAGGGAACGAAAAACCAACATAACCTCTACTGTTAGATTTGTGACCTAATGATGAATAGTCCAGATTTACAATGAATATATATATATATATATATATATATATATATATATATATATATATATATATATATATAATGTAGCTTTCATAGCATTGCCCCTGAACCCCCATCAGGGCGCATGACCCCTAAATCCCCACCAAGGAGTCATTCCCCCAGATCTCACAGGGGGGTGCCCACTTGCACCCTCCTGAAATAAAATGTGCTCCATAACCAACATCTATCAGGTATCAAGATCAAACATGTGGCTAAACAAGACCCTATAGGGGGTACACCCTGCACCCCCTAGAATGAAATGTGCTCCATAACCTACATCTATCAGGTATCAAGATCAAACATCTGAATGAAACAAGATTGCTACTTGGTGAAACCTTTCATCCCTTATGGGTGATTTACAAACAATAATAGGAATAATAAATTACATAGGATTTACAGGGTTAATGGCACCTTAGTCCTAACATTTTCCCACTTGACATCATATATTGTAAATACACTTGGATAGAAAACATAAAGCAACTAAGTACTAGGAACAAGGCCCATGTCCTTCTTGCACCACATAAACTTTTTTGTGTTTATAGGTTTAGTAAGTGAATCTACAACATTCTCTTGAATGTCAACCTTCTTTAGCTCAATCCAACCATTAGCAATTATTTCACAAACAAAATGGTATTGAACATCAACATGCTTAATTCATGCATGATACATGGGGTTCTCGGCCAAACATATTGCACTCTAGCTATCACAACCAATATGAATAATCTTACAATCAAAACCGATACCTGTACACAATCTCCATAACCAAACTGCCTCCTTAGAGACATGAGTAGAAACCATATACTTGTTGGAATTAGGCCAAACAACTGAGAGGGGGGGTGAATCAATTGTCCCAAATCTTTAACACTTTGTAGTTATTTCTTTATCACACAAAACTGATTAATGATGCAAACATTTAAAACATGAATCATCAACACATGACCAGAAACAAATGAACACAGAACACAAGGATTTTTACGTGGAAACCTGGTTAATGGAAAACCACGATGGGGGTTAACCCACAAAGATTTGTATCCTGTTAAAAGTACTTTAGAAAAATAGAAGGTGCACTGCCTAGAGCTCACTACTCAAAAGAGGCTCACTGCCTACAAGTAATTTATGTTTAACACAAAAAGGACTAACTGATAATTAGCATCTTTTCATGCCTAATTTAGTTTCCTTGAATGCTCACAAAAACTTCTGCTTCTATCTCCAAATTTTTCTTCACTGACTCTTCACTCTATACTACTCTTGCTCCTTTTCTTCTCTACTTTGCTTCTAATCCTTTATTTGGATTTAATTCATTTTGCTCAAGGATAATTTTCAACAACTCTTCAACAAGTATTTATATGCTTCATCAACCTTGGAATGAACAACAAGGTCAGCTAAAATTGGCGCAGATCAAAGCACTATTAGCAAATCACAACTGAGACTTGAATCTTCCTCAATAAACAAGCTACACTCCATAGAATGCTCTTAGATCATCTGTAACATGCTAGGATCATTCGATCGGCCAAGACTGGGTAGAACATCAACACCGAAAAGGAAAATCTTCAACAACAA
Organism: Cunninghamia lanceolata; assembly: GCA_027924645.1. Taxonomy (NCBI): domain Eukaryota; kingdom Viridiplantae; phylum Streptophyta; class Pinopsida; order Cupressales; family Cupressaceae; genus Cunninghamia; species Cunninghamia lanceolata. The sequence continues at coordinate 27,402 of BSBN01002371.1, read as the reverse complement.
GCTCAAACATCAATGCAAACCTTCAACACAGCAGCTACATGATATAGAGATCTCCACAAGCACATTGAATTCAACAAAAACATATGCATTCCTTCAGATCATCAGGATCACTTGCATCTTCATCTGGTAACCTTAAGAACACTGTTTGCTATAACTATCACACTAAAAAGATTGCTTGTGGACTTCCCAATCATGAACTACTTGAATGGATGATGTACACTGACTTACCAAACATACCTCTAGATATGCAGATCATCATTTTACATTACCAGAGCAATCTGGACCTCTTTCCTATCACTCTATCTCTCCTAAATAATGTAGAAGCCAATTTTACTCAGATGGCCATAACTTCTTCAGATCTTAATGTGAAACTCTCAAATCTTAACTGGAGCTTCTTCAGACAAACCTTGACATAGCCATATGGTTTGCATGCATTGATCTCTATTAATTATCTCAATATCCTCAACAATCTGGTCTTCTATACATGCATCAAAATACAATACAGTTGACACCAATGGCAACAAGGATATGTTGACATTAATGACAACACTTCTTAGGCACATACTTACAACAATACTCTTCTTCGGTGGTGGATAATCCAATGGTGGGTTTCCTTTTACTCATCCAACTCACAACTCCTCCAAATAAAGTAAATACATAGCCACTAGTGGACCTTTGACTATGTAAGTCACCTACCCAATCTACATCAACGAAACCCTATATGTCCAATGTCTTATCCATAGTGTTAGTACCAAAATAAACCAAACAATAGTCAAAAGTACCACACAAATATCTTAGCACTCTCTTTGGAAAATTCCAATGCTATCTACGAGGGTTAGAGGGCATGTGCAGAAAGATGGGGGACCAAAAGTGGCCAAAACCACTTTTTGGTCCAAACAAGATATAGCATGCTCATGTTATAACGTGAGCACATTATGGATCATTAATTACTTAGCCTAGGCTCAGTCACTACTAAGTCATAACGTGAGTACATTATAACACACTTGCGCTTTAGAGCAGTTAAAATGGTTTGGATGATAAGTGTAGCAAATCCTCCAACTTCTTTCTCTCTACCTCTTAGGTTAGGGCTATCTACATAAAATAAACATTTGCATATAGATATTTACTTCCTTATACTTTAAGTTAAATTTCATGTATATAGTTTTGCGATATTTGAGAATGGTTTTAGATCTCTAGGAGTTATAATATAGATTCTATGTTTTGGAGGATCCTATAATTCTTTAGACTTAGTCAAATTTTAGTCATCAACGGGCTCCTATCATCTTACAGTTGTCTAAGGGTAGTTGTAACTATTCAAAAGAATCATCAAGCTTCTCCTTATAAATAAGAGGACCTATTCTTATCCATGAGACTTGGCAAGGAATCCAAACAAAATATTAAGTCAAGTTAAAGAAAGTGGCAATCCTCTAAATATTTTTTCAGGAGATTTTCAAACTTGAAGACCAGGTCAGCTTCTTCAGAGAAAATCATGGAGATAAATAAGCCATAATTGTTTCTACTACGCCCAAAGAGAGTGCCTAGTCAAGAAGAAGTTAAGTGCTGCATTCAAGAGGCATTCAGAAGGCTTTTCCCTTTTGACCCCTACAAGGGGCATTGCCCCTTGAGCCCATGAGGGAGAACTACTCCCTCGATCCCCATAAGAAGCACTACCCTTTAAAATCATTGATCATTACCACCCCTCCCTATCTCTCTCCCTCCCCATCTCTCTCTCTCTCTCTCTCTCTCTCTCTCTCTCTCTCTCTCTCTCTCTCCTCTCCCTACCTCTTTCTATGTCTCCCTCCCCCCTACCTCTTTCTATGTCTCCCTCTCTCTAACTCTATATCTCTATCTCTCTTTATCTTTCCCTTTCTCTAATGCTATCTCTCTATCTCTATCTCCCACTCTGTGTCTCCCTCTATCTATCTCCCTCTCTCTGTCTCTTTCTATCTCTATCCCCTTGTCTCTATATCTCTCCCTCTCTCTATCTCTCCCTCTCTCCCTCTCCCCATTTCTATCTCTCTATCCTCTCTTTATCTCTATCTCTGCCCCCCTCTCTCTCCCTCCCTCTAACTCTATCTTTATATCTCTACCTCCCTCTTTATTTCTCTCCCCCTTCTTCTTCTCTCTCTCTCTCTATCATTATATTTCTCTCTCACTATCTCTATATGTCTCTCTCCCTTCTCCTCCATCTCTTTCTATCTCTCTTGCTCTCTCTTTCTCTCTCCCTTTCTATCTCCCTCCCTCTCTCCCTCTCTCCCTCTCTCTCTATATCTATAGATTTTGCTCTCTATCTCTCCCTCACTCTCTATCTCTCCCCTCTCTCTATCTCTAACTCTATCTCTATCTCCCTCTTTATCTGTCTTTCTCCCTCTATCTATCCCTTTTTCTATCTCAACCCCCTCTCTCTCCCTCTCCTTGTCACTATCTTTATCTATCCCTTTGTCTAGAGATAGATAGAAAGGGAGAGAGAGGGATGATATAGATGTAAAGAGATATAGGGAGATATATATATATATATATATATATATATATATATAGAGAGAGAGAGAGAGAGAGAGAGAGAGCTTAAGTGGTAGTGCTTCGTATGGGGGTTGAGAGGGTAATTCTCCCTCGTGGGGTCAAGGGGCAATGCACCTTGTGGGGGTCAAGGGGGAAAATCCTCCTAAATGCCTCTTCAATGCAACACTTAACCTCTTCTTGACTAGGCACTTTATTTGGGCATAGTAGCAACAATCATGGCTTATTTCTCTCCATTATTTTCTCTAAAGAAGGTGACCTAGTCTTCAAGCTTGAAAATCTCTTGAAAAAATGCTTAAAGGGTTGCCACTTTCTTAAACTTGACTTAGTATTTTTCTTGGATTCCTTGTTAGGTCTCTTGCATAAGAATAGGTCCTCCTATTTCTAAGGAGAGGCTTGATGATGCTTTTGAACAGTTACAAATACCCTTAGATAATTGCAAGATGATAGGAGTCTACTGATTACTGAAATTTGACAAAGTTTGAAAAATTATAGGATCCTCCAAAACCTAGAATCTGCATTATAACTCCTAGAGATCCAAAACCATTCTCAAACATCCTGAAACTATATACATGAAATATAACGTAAAGTATAAGGAAGTAAATGTTCATATGTAAATGTCACTTATACTTAAATGTTTATTTCATGTACATATCCCTAGCCTAACCTAGAGTGAAAGAAGTTGGAGGATTTGTTACACTTATCATCCAAAGCATTTTAACTCCTCCAAAACGTGAGCGCGCTTTTCACCTCTTTGGGAAATTCCAATCCTAAGGGTTGGATTTGACTTGGGCATCCAAGCCAAAGGGTTGGATGTACCTTTTGGATGCCAAGGACATGTTTTCAATAAAACTTAGAAACTCAACCAAATCCTAAGTGTGCTCTCCATCAGGTTTACACATTTTTCAATGTCAATATAAAAAATGCAATGTTGACTTTAAGTTTTTTATTAGCTTTCTAACCAATTATTTTTATCAAAAATCTGATAACATTAAGGTTTCCATCTTGAATTTATTTTACTAATGTGTTCTTTTTTTTGCAGAAAAACTATATCTAGTATTTTTGGTGTAATTTTTTATGCCTTTATTGATATTTGAAATAAATTACATTTTTAGATTCTAGACTCAATTCTATACACATTGGAAGAAAGAAATTTTGATTTTTGATCAGTTTAAAAAAAAATAGGGGGGAGCATGCTGAAATTTTCATTTTCCAAGATGTGTCCACTTTGAAAATTCATAAAAACCATATATTCATTAAAAAATTAACAGAAAAATAGGCATAAACTACATGATGTTAGCTAATTTTCCACCCAAGTGATTTGTGAAATACATAAAAAAATTCAACATTTTAGGGGGAGCACACTAGACACTATGTTATATTTTCTGAAAAAAATAGGAACCCTTTGTGTGCTCCCTCTATTTGAACTTCTTAATCTCCACCATTTTTTTAAAAGAATAGTAGCTTAGAAACTCCATTCCGAGCACTACAAATGTTGTTCTTATCACATCTTCTAATTTTGAGCTTGGCTATCTTCAATTTATCATGCAAGATCAATTTTTATTATTTAAAAAAAAAGTGGCTACTTATTGTTGGAATTAGCCAAGGATGTTTTGCAACTTGATCAACACTGTCACAATTGGAAATCAATAAAATAAGATAAGAAATCGATGATATTGATGAACCTAATGAGCATAAACTTATATTGATCTAACTTACAAATTTACATGAGAATGCCTTATTATATAGGCATGCAGGAGGCAATCCACCTTGCACGTGGATTGACAAGTGCCCATGATGTGGCACAAACAAGAAGACAAGTGTCCTATAAGATGTCAACCTTTGGATCACTTGGAATGTGAAAACCAACAACCTTGTGTGACAAGTGTTGGATGACTACAAACTACCTTTTGATGTGAGATGGAAAATCTTCCATCCTCAAAAGGTATGCACATGAGGCTTACCAAACAACTAGGTAACCTCTAACCTCTAAAAGGTTGCACATTCAGTTAGACAAGATGTTATCTAACCTCACCAACCTAAATACACTTAAGTTATAGTGAATAGATAAATTATTTACTCTAACACCCCGCCTTAAGTGATACTTGGGTAGATCACAAAAGTGTAATAGATACAAAGATATGGGTCCTGACTACTAGGCCATGTTAGGTACCCATGTACAAAGTTTCTCATAAGGTGGAGTAAAGGAGAAAACCCAGTGGGAACAAAACTCCTCTCCAAAAAGAGAAATAAAATGCATGAAAAGTAAACAAGTGAAGAAGAATGATGGGCTTATATCATTACCCCCCTAGGACAACTTGTATCACATGTGTACAATATATTTCCTCAAAATAGGAGATATAAAGAGAGACTTGGAAGACCCCATAAGATATGTGTTGGATCTAGGGCATACAACTGAGAGGGGGGGTGAATCAGTTGTATAAAAACTTGTTCTTTCTTCAAACACTTGATTCTTCTTTGTTAGTTAACAGCATATCAGTTGACCATCCATGAAAGCATAATGCATAAACACAAGAGTAGATAAACATCAACACATTGAACACCAAGATTTTGACGTGGAAAACCTGGTTAAGGGAAAAACCATGGGGTGATTAACCCAAGGATTATTCTCTGTTAGAAGAATAAGAAAAATGAATGGGACATGCCAATTAAGGCTCACTACCCGAGCACACTGCTCACAAAGAGGCACACTGCCTACAAGGAGACACACTGTCTACAAAGTGATAAGAATCACAATCTTGAACTGGAGAATGACATCTCTACCATGTCCGGATCAGTTCCATTTAAGCCCAAAAATCCTTGCTCTGCCTTTCGCACTTCTCTTCCCTATGCCACACTCATCCACACAATCCACTCATTAAAATGAATTCTCAAACACTTATTTATACAACACATCAACTTAGGAACAATCATCTAAGTCAGCAAACATCACAATAACATTCGTAAGGCATGTAGAACATTCGGTCGGCCTGTTACAGGAAGAACACCAACAACTGGTAGCCATAACATCAAATCCAACTCTAACTTCAATGCAGACTGCCAACATGAACTAGATATGATCCAATGATCATCATAACCTTCTCTGAATCATCAAAAACATCCGCACTTCATCAGCTTACTGGAATTCTTCTCTTCATCATCCAGTACTTCAAGAACATAGTCTGTCGCCACTATCACAATGCAAAAGGTACTTCTGGACCTCAAAATCATACACAACTCGAGATGACACATCACAAGGACATCCCAAACACTCCTTCCAATCTGCAAATTAGGATAATACAATTCCGGACCTCACCGGACCTTTTTGTGATCCTCTGTCACCTCTAAACACTTGCCGGAACCGGTTCCACACAGACAGCCACAACTTCTTCAGATCTTCATGCGGACCTCTAAAATCTTAGCTGAAGCATCTCAAGACTCATATCTATAAACCCTTTAATCTGTATCCTCTAGTTCTTAACCTATACAGTACATTAACATTCTTCTCATCACTGTTCTTCACTGTTCCGGATGGAGACTGATTTCCTCAATAACAACAGCACACAACTCATCCAAACCTTCTTACTAATGCAATATGAGTAAGTTGACATCAATGACAACACTGGTTCACCTCATACTTGCAACAATCTCCCCCTTTGTCATTGATGGCAACATATGATGTGAAAAACCATCAAGACAAGAACTTCTCCTTTCTGTCACAGCTCCCCCTATCAACAACAACTTTTCACATGTCTTCTCTTCCTTTACTGCTCCCCCTTTGATCATCAACCACTTGTTTTTCACACGTCTTCTCTCCCCCTTTGACATCAATGGCAAAGGGCTCATACTTGCAATTCTAATACATCAGAATCATACCAGCTGCTCCCCCTTAGTAGCAGCTCCCCATCATCAATCCGGATCACAAGATATGACTGTGATATCCACTGGACTGATGCACATCAGTGCATCCTAGTTCATCACCGGAGGGGCCATGATCCCTAACTTCTCCCGAAGATATTCGAAAGAGTCCTTGGGAAGAGGTTTAGTAAAGATATCTGCAATCTGATCCTTAGAGGGAACATACTCCAATCTGACTTCTTCCTTGTTCACTTGTTCTCTCAAAAAGTGAAACTTGATAGATATGTGCTTAGTCTTAGAATGCAATACCGGATTCTTAGAAATATTAATTGCACTTGAATTATCACAGAAAAGTGTGATAGGCTCCTCATATTCAACTTTAATGTCTCTTAGCATCTACTTCATCCATAAGATTTGAGTGCAACTACCTGCTACTGCAATGTATTCTACTTCAGTTGTAGACAGAGATATTGCATCTTGTTTCTTGCTTAGCCAAGAAACCAGTCTCTTCCCCAAAAAGAATGCTCCACCACTGGTGCTCTTCCGGTTGTCCATATCTCCTGCCCAATCTACATCTGTATATGCATGAAGAGAGAAATCTAGATCTCTAGGGTACCATAGACCATACTCAACTGTTCCTTTCAAGTACCTAAAAATTCTTTTGATTGCCATAACATGAGATTCTCTAGGATCAGCCTGGAATCTTGCCACAAGACCAACAGCCTACATTATATCTGGTCTAGTCTGAGTGAGATACAACAATCCACCAATCATTGATCTATACTTTGTCTGATCTGCCTTTGGAGAGTCATCATCTTTGCTCAACTTACATCCGGTTGCCATAGGAGTGTTCATTGGCTTTGAATCTTCCATACCAAATTTCCTCAACAATTCTTTCACATATTTGGTCTGAGAAATGAAGATCCCTTTCTTTGTTTGAGTAATCTGCAGACCCAAGAAGAAATTCATTTCACCAAGCATAGACATTTCAAACTCACTTTTCATCTGATTTACAAAAGTTTTGCACATACTATCTCTTCCTCCAAAAATGATATCATCCACAAACACTTCAACAATCAAAATGTTTTCATGATCAATTTTGAAATATAAGTTACTGTCAGCAGTGCCTTTGTTGAATCCAATCTGCATAAGATGCTTATTGAACCTTTCATACCATGCTCTTGGGGCTTGCTTCAATCCATACAATGCTTTCTTGAACTTGTAGACCATATCATCATTATCAGACAATTGAAATCCATCCGGTTGTTCAATGTAAACTTCTTCTTCCAGATCACTATTTAGGAAGGCAGACTTGACATCCATCTGATATACCTTGAAGTCTTTGAAGGCAGCAAATGCAAGAAATAATCTGACTACTTCAATTCTTTCCACATGAGCAAAGATCTCTTCAAAATCAATTCCTTCTATTTGAGAGTAGCCTTTGCAGACCAATATAGCTTTGTTTCTGATTACTTCACCAGCTTCATTCAGTTTGTTCTGGAAGACCCATTTGGTTCCAATCACATTCCTGTTTCTAGGTCTGGGAACAAGATCCCAAGTACGATTTTTCTCAATTTGCATCAATTCTTCCTCCATTGCTTTGGTCCAGTTTTCATCATTGCAAGCTTCATTTACTGTCTTAGGTTCAATCTTTGAAATCAGACAGTATTCATTTGAATCTTGAGCAATTCTTCTTCTTGTTTGTACCCCTTTACTTTTGTCATCTATGATCTGATCTTCAGAGTGATTTAGAGTTACATACCTTGGAACTTTGGGAGTTTCTTGCACTACTAATTCTTGATTAGGCTCATTCAGACAAACTTCTTCTTCTTGATTTACCGGATTAGTCTGGATCTGAATTTCAGAGGAGGAAGGAGCTTCTTGCACCAGAGGATCATTCTGATCATCTTCATCACATTCATAGAACTTTGAGGGCTTCTCAATTCTTTCATCAACTTTCACTTTAGTACTTTCTGTCATCTTCCTTAGTCTCTTATTGTAACACCGGTATGCTTTGCTTTGAGTGGAGTAACCCAAGAAAATTCCTTCATCACTTCTGGCATCAAACTTTCTTAGATCTTCATCTCTTTTAATATAACACTTGCTACCAAATACTCTAAAATATCTCATAGTAGTAGTGATGCCAAACCAAAGTTCATAGGGGGTCTTATCGGTATTGTTTCTGATTTGAACCGATTGAGAGTGTAGATTGCAGTGCTAATAGCTTCTTTCCAAAACATCTGAGGAACATTTGCTTCCAACATCATTGTCCTAGCAACTTCCTGAATGGTCCGGTTCTTTCTCTCAACTACTCCATTCTGTTGTGGAGTCCTAGGAGCAGACAACTATCTCTTTATACCCTGCTTCTCACAAAAGTCAATGAACTCACCGGATGTAAATTCACCACCTCTATCAGACCTTAGACATTTCAGTTTCAATCCAGTTTGATTCTCTACCATAGCTTTGAAGATTTTGAACTTCTCAAGGGCTTCTGATTTCTCTTTTAGGAAGGTAACCCACATCATCCGGGAATGGTCATCAATTAGCAACATGAAATATCTATCACCTTGTAGACTCTTGATTCTTGTCGGACCACAGAGATCAGTATGTACTAATTCCAACAATTCGGTAGAGGACTAATCTTTGCTTTTGAAAGAGGCTCTGCTCTGTTTACCTAGCTGACATTCTTTGCACAAACTATTTGTAGGTTTCACCAATTTTGGAAGATCTCTTACAGCCTGAATATTGCTTATCTTGATGATGTTATCAAAATTTACATGACACATTCTTCTATGCCATAACCAACTCTGATCAACTTGAACAAATAGACAACTTTTATTTGAACCAACCAGATGAAAGATATTACCTTTTGTTTGAGCATCGGATGCAATTTCAGTTCCGGAGCTTGTAAAGATTCTACATTTTCCATTCTTGAACCGGAGATCATAGTGTTTGTCCACTAACTGACCAACACTGAGAAGATTGTGCTTCAATCCTTCAACATATAGTACATTACCAATTTTGCTCTTTCCATCAAAGGAAATAGTCCCCCTACCTCTGATTCTGCCAACAGAATTGTCACCAAACTTTACCTTTCCAAATCTAAGAACTTATTCTTGTCACCAGTCATATGGTGAGAGCATCCATTGTCAATAACCCAATCATCCTTTTCTTCCACTTGAACAACTAAAGCTCTTTCCACAACCTTGTGATTGACAGATTCAGAGGATATTGAATCTTCTTCCTTGATGGCAATAAACACCCATTCATTTTCATATTTGCTTCCTAGTTCTGATTCATCATCTTTTACTCCTTCATTGTCATCTTCTTCATGAACATAATAGTAGTTCTTTTGAAACCTTTGTCTGTTAGTATTAGACCTTGCAGATCTTTCCAGACATCTTGAAGCAAAATAACCAATCTTATTGCAGTTGAAACACTTAAAGGGTAGTTTTCCTTCATACTTACCAGATCCTCTTGACAGTCTCTTTGCAATGAGGGCTTCAAGTTGAGCTATTTCTGCTTCCTCTTCTTCCATGTCTCTTCTTGCTTGATCATACCATGACATCTTCCTTGAAGAGTTTTCTCCCAGATCAAATCTCTGTTTGCCTTTCACATAGGCACTAGCTTTGAAAGCAGATTCAGTCTTGGGAGGATCATCTCCAAACTTGGTCATTTCAAATGCAGCTAGTTTGCCAACTAATTGTTCTCTTGTGACAGTTGTGTGGGCTCTGAATTCATCAATGGCAGCAACCTTGATTTTGTAGGTAGCAGGAAGGGATCTGAGAATTTTGCAAACAATCTCATTTTCATCTAGAGTTCCACCAGCATTTCTAATTCCACATACCAGCTCATTCACTCTTGGCATAAAGGTAGTGATGTTTTCATCTTCTCTCATCTTCAATCTTTCAAATTTCCCTTTCAGACTTTGCAACCTTGCACCCTTGAAAAACTCATCTCCTTCATACAGAAGTTCTAGTTTAGTCAAGATCTCATATGCAGTTGGTAGGTCGATAACATTTGAGAGATCTGAGTCATTCAATGCGCTTAGAAGAGCTTCCTTGGTCTGCAGATTGTTTTCAGCACCTATGATTTCATTCAGAGTTGTCGGACCACCCTGTGGAGGTACATATGGTTTTGAGACCATGGCCAAGTATGCTTTTCCCATACACTCCAAGTGACATTTCATGCGACCTTTCCAGAGAGTGAAGTTGGTTCCATCAAACTTTGGACTATCCTTCTTATATGACGACATCCTGGATCTCCTCGAGCGGTTAAGCTCCTTTTAGAGGAACTTGGCTCTGAGACCAATTGTTGGATCTAGGGCATACAATTGAGAGGGGGGGTGAATCCGTTGTATAAAAACTTGTTCTTTCTTCAAACACTTGATTCTTCTTTGTTAGTTAATAGCATATTAGTTGACCATCCATGAAAGCATAATGCATAAACACAAGAGCAGATAAACATCAACACATTGAACACCAAGATTTTGATGTGGAAAACCTGGTTAAGGGAAAAACCATGGGGTGATTAACCCAAGGATTATTCTCTGTTAGAAGAATAAGAAAAATGAATGGCACATGCCAATTAGGGCTCACTACCCGAGCACACTGCTCACAAAGAGGCACACTACCTACAAGGAGACACACTGTCTACAAAGTGATAAGAATCACAATCTTGAACTAGAGAATGACATCTCTACCATGTCCGGATTAGTTGCATTTAAGCCCAAAAATCCTTGCTCTGCCTTTTGCACTTCTCTTCGCTATGCCACACTCATCCACACAATCCACTCATCAAAATGAATTTTCAAACACTTATTTATATAAGAGATCGACTTACGAACAATCATCTAAGTTGACAAACATCACAATAACATTCGCAAGGCATGTAGAACATCCGGTCGGCCTGTTACAGGAAGAACACCAACAACTAGTAGCCATAACATCAAATCCAACTCTAACTTCAATGTGGACCACCAACACGAACTAGATATGATCCAATGATCATCATAACCTTCCCTGAATCATCAAAAACATCCGTACTTCATCAGCTTACCAAAATTCTTCTCTTCATCATCCAGTACTTCAAGAACACAGTCTGTCGCCACTGTCACAATGGAAAAGGTACTTCTGGACCTCAAAATCATACACAACTCAAGATGACACATCACAAGGACATCCCAAACACTCCTTCCAATCTGCAAATTAGGATAATACAATTCTAGACCTCACCGGACCTTTCTGTGATCCTCTATCACCTCTGAACACTTGCTGGAACCAGTTCCACACAGAGAGCCACAACTTCTTCAGATCTTCATGCGGACCTCTGAAATCTTAGTTGAAGTATCTCAAAACTCATATCTACAAACCCTTTAATCCGCATCCTCTGGTTCTTAACCTATACAGTACATTTTCCTTCTTCTCATCACTGTTCTTCATTGTTCCGGATGGAGACTGATTTCCTCAATAACAACAACACACAACTCATCCAAACCTTCTTACTAATGCAATATGAGTAAGTTGACATCAATGACAACACTGGTTCACCTCATACTTGCAACAATATGCTGTAGTGTGCATAGATGCTTGATGAATTATGATGAAGAGAATCCATGAACACTGAACCACATTTCTCCCATCAGGAAGAAAGAAAATTATACATAGGTGCATGATATCTTCCCAAGAGAGAAGAACATTAGTATTTGAATGCTGCATATAACCCAAAGAGAATGATGATGCCCATGATGACTTTGAAGAATGTTTAATAATCTCTAAGCCAATGTTGTCATGTGACGAAGATTTGGGAACATGGACCATATATGTATGGTGAAATCTAAATCGATGTGAATCTAATACTTCTACAAAAGGTGTCACTATATAAGCTAAAGTAGGTGAGGCATGAACAAGATTTTTTGAAAACAATGGTGATGCAACTTCATTGAAGCTAACATCGAATAGAAGATGAATGTCATCAATGGTGTGATCCAAATCTACAAGGTGGGATTCTACAAACAATGATGTGATGTATGGTAGATATGCATCCCAATGTGTTGGATCTGGAACAATGATGACAATGTTCTGGTGCAAGGAATCACTTAAAGTCATCCTGAATGAAACATTAGATGGTGATTTTGCAGTCTTCTAGAACATTGAAAAAACAACATGAGAGAAATGAGGATAGAGTGCATCCCCATGTTTATTTCTCCCACAATAAATACACTTGACGATGCAACACGTAAATATGGTCTAATAATGTGTAAATATCAAATGCAGAAAGCCTCCTTGAAACTATTGAAAGAGAGCCCCCTGCCAAATTTTGGCAATTTATAACTTTGTTCATTTTATAAAATAAATTTGACCAATGTATGGATAATGAAAAACCATTAACTTTTGCAAAAAACGGTGCTCAATTTTGAACTACTGATCAGAAGTTATTAAATAGTCAATTTCCCACAAAAAAGGCCAAATTTAATAATCAACACTAAAAAAGGGAAAAAAGTGCCTATCTGTGAGGTGAATATAGCCTTCCAACCACTCATTGCAATCAGGGTGAAATGAAGAGTACAAAGGCTTGATTGTGAGGGGGAATTGGCCTTCTACCAACCCAGGCCTCACTCTTTGTCTTCAATCGGCAAAGATACAAGGTTAACCAAAGAAGGCTAACTAAAAAACTAGTTTACAATGAATGTTTAATGGTTAATATAAAACCATTAGAAGTTGAAGTTGACATTAAATGCTAAATGTAGCATACAAGCATAATGTTCTAACAAAAAATGCCAAATAAAACAAAAGATAAAGAGTCCCAATTGGAGACTTCAAGGCTACCGAGTGGGCTAGATTTGAGGCCTGCGTGGCATGATGTAGAGTCCAAATCCCAACAAGACTATTGATCTTGTGGAGGAGAGGCTACATAATAGGTTTGTATGCCCAAAAAGAAACCTGCAGATTTGCAAAAAATAATGACTTCTCTGATAAATACTGCGTGCCCAAATGCATGAGAATATTACAACAAATTTTGCCAAAACACAAAGGTTTCAATATGCCAAAAAAATAGCCTCCCCTCATGCCATGGTGATGAAGATTGGTAGCTATTAATCTTGACCAACCACCTTAATACAGAACCAACTATCAAAATACCGTTGAAACCCAATAGCAACAAAGATCTTGAAGGCAGATTTTGTGTAGAAAATAATAGTAGTGCAGGGTAAACAAAAAAGAGATCTATGAAGATTTACCATGACAGGAATGAAGATCCATGTTGTGGGTGGAGGAAGTAGTGGAAAATGGTTTTCGAAACGTTCAAGGATTGAAACCATGACCAATAAAGAGATGTCTTACTGGATGGAATGCGACGAAGTCAACAAAAAATGTAATGATCTTGCAGAAACCATTAGAGGAAGCCGTTGAAGGAGTCCTCCTGTAATGCCCACTCAGGAAATTTACATTAAATTACAATAATAAATTATATTTAGTGAAAAATAATGAAAATATAAATACAATGAAAGCAGAATATTCACATGTCCTACAAATTTATAATTGAATATAAATTTAATAATATTCATTGAAAATGAAAATCTAAGATATAAACATTTCTTATGTGATTAAAATCTATCACAATAAGTGCTACATGATTATCCACTTACAAGGTGGAATAATACTTACTTAACTTTAGTATCCTGCATGATAATCTAACCTAAATTTGCACACTTAAATGTAAACATTAGTTCTGCATAATCAATATTTATACATATTAGATATCAATGTACATGACAAGAGACCTAAGGCCTGAAGGGGCCGACCTAATGTCTTGAGGGATCATGATGGCCTTGCCTATGTACGCGTAGCGCAGAGACTTCGTAGTTTAGAGCTTGAACTTGCAAGAAGGCTACAAGCATGTGTAATCAGACATATTTCTACTCAGTAAGTATTCACTCATCATGAGTTTACTAATACATCAACTATGAAACCATCTTCAATGATCTTTCTCAGTAGATTTAAGTCTTAAACAAACATAAACATCATATACCAGTAATAAACCAAAGATCCTTTTGATACCATGGTCGACATAAATATTATAACTAATGGTTTAAGAAATACTCATAGTCTATTTAATGGAAAGTATGAAGTATAATAACAAGGAACCATCATATGGAAATATTATTTCTACATTCGAACTCAAATACTTACCATTTGCCTCAAATTCTCTAAGAGAGGGAGTAAACTTAAATGTCTATATCATAAGTGACTTCAAAGGCCACAACTAGATATCAAGAATTTATCATTAGTTCTTATTCAAGGATAATCAAGAAGTTTAACAAGAAGTACAAATATTAATATGTCATATATTCCTTCTACCTAGTTTGTGCAACAAATAATCATAGAATAGGATCTAACTGACTATCTATCTCTTTTAGAAAAACCTAATACAAGGATGCATGATATCATCCCAAACAAGCAATAAGGGTTAGAGTCACCCTAATAAAATCTCATCTAAGATAACAATATAATGTGAATACAATTTGATCAATACTAGAACAATAACTACTTTCACAAAAAGAGTTTCAGATTGACTCTCTAGTGCAAAAAGATACGACATCTATTGAACAGTTATAATTATTGTATACACCTAAAAATGACACGACTCTGTCTAAATAAATATTCTTAATATTTATTTCATTCTAATTCTTCTATCAATAAATAAATAAACAAATTTATTTATTTAATTCATATTCCTCTAAATTAATTAAATATCAAAATATTTAACTACCTCTTCTAAAGTCAAAATTAAATAAAAACCTTTATTTAATTAAATCAAATCATTCTTCCAAATTTGAATAAATCAAATCAAATTTATTTAAATCCTCTCAATCTTCAAAAATAAAATATAATCAAATATTTTATTTATTCTCCCAAAATCATTCTAAATTAAATAATTCCAATTATTTAATTATTTCTTCCAATAATATCTTCTCTAAATTTAAATAAATAAATCAATTATTTATTTCAATTGTCTATTTCTTCTAAATTTAGTTATCTCTAAATATAATTCATTCTTTGTGCACATGCAATTGAATATTCTAAATATTTAATTGAGTTAAAATATCTTCTCATCATCATGCAATTTCTATTCTCTAGTTCTATTCTCTTAACTGATTGATCTATTCTTTTAACTGATTTATCTCTTCAGTTAACTCATTCTTCTATTTCTTTAATTCCTCTCATGCAAAATATAGCAAGACACATGTCTTCTTCTTATTCACGCACGGTCCTCAAGGTTTCTATACCGTTGATCTTCTCATTCTTTCTATACCATTGATCTTCATTCTCTCAAGTCTATAAATTGAACCCTATTCCTTCATTTCATTCATTCAAGCTTTAAGTAAACTTACTCTACAGGAATTACAGCGTGCCTTTGGCACCAATTCCTTCATTGCTTGTGATCACACTCGTTACTACATACTACTACCATTGTTATGAAGCTCATCTTCATTACAAAGCAACTATCATAGTCGTTCTCCATTGACAATCTTGGAATCATAGTAAGGAAGTGCACTCTCTGAGGGCCTTATTCATACATGCAAGATCGATTGAGATAGGCAACCAACGGAAGCTATGAGGCTTTGAGGTTTGCAAAGGTTTTTAAAGTTCTTTTGTTTGATTGATCTCTTTGTTTCTGTATTTTGTTGAGTTTTGGGGTATTTTGATATTGATATATTGATTATTCATTTTGAATCTAATTTTCCCTTAACATTTTTGGTGCACACTGTGGGGCCTAGCCCCAATTTAACCCAAAAAATGAGTTTTTGTGTGTTAGAATCCATACACAGGGCATTTCTACGCATCCATTACGTTGTTGTGCATATGCTCCATTCTGTGGCGCATATGATCAATTCTATGGTGCATATGATCAATTCTGTGGTGCATATACCCTATTCTATGGTGCATTTGATTTTACCAGAGTTGCACATATGATCCATTCTATTGCGCATATGATCAATTCTGTGGTGTATATACTCCATTCTGTTGCGCATATACCCCATTCTATGACACATTTGATTTTACCAGAGTTGCACATATGATCCATTATGCTGCGCATATGATCGATTCTGCTACGCATATGCTCCATTATGTTGTGCATATACCCCATTCTGTGGCACATTTGATTTTACAAGAGTTGTGCATATGATCCATTCTACTATGCATATGCTCCATTCTACTGAGCATATACTCCATTCCGCTATGCATTTACTCCATTCTACTATGCATCCATTCTGCTAGGTTTTTGAGTTGTTTCTTGAGAAATCTCTAATGCTAACACAATTTGCAAGAATATTCTTTGATCTACTCACAGGTTAGGGGCTGGTTTAGATCATATAGCTGCATTTGTTAACTCACACTTCGATTTCTAATGGGAAAGTAAATGGATACTCCTGCAAATCTCACATAGTCTTAACTAGGAAGGTGGTAATTGAATCATTGCTATCTTGCATATCATTGAATCATTGTTATATTGCTATCTTTCAAAGTTAGACACATTTCTATCTGGGTAAAACTAAACCATGACTATCTTGTTATCACTTCAAAGTTAACAACTCATTGCTATCTAGGCTAAAATTGAACACATCATTTCTATCTTGGTAAAACTGGACCATTGCTATCTTGTTATCACTTCAAAGTTAACAAATTTTTGTGCTTTCCCAAGTAGATAGCTCATCTAGTTTTTCTCATTTTAACTAGGGGAAAAGAACAATTGTATTCTATGTTTTGGGAATGATACCAGGCCTGTGCTCTCCTCTATCTTGGGTGACCAAAATGCCAGACATACCATTTTCACATGTGTTTTTCCTTTAGAGGGGCCTGCTCTTGGATATCATTCATCCAAGTTGGAACAATCCTAACTGGTAATAGGCTAGACGCTAATCCCTACCAAGACACTATAAATAAATTGTGTTTGGAGTGAAAGCTTCAAACAACAAGTGTAGTTGTGTTATACTGACAGCCAACCTCCCCCAAAACCCTCCAAGGCGCAACCCTTGCAGGCTGGGAGACTCCATAACGGAGAGTAGTGCTACCGCATGTATAACCA
Source organism: Cunninghamia lanceolata (assembly GCA_027924645.1). Taxonomy (NCBI): domain Eukaryota; kingdom Viridiplantae; phylum Streptophyta; class Pinopsida; order Cupressales; family Cupressaceae; genus Cunninghamia; species Cunninghamia lanceolata. The sequence goes on along the minus strand of BSBN01002371.1, from coordinate 9,939 downwards.
CTTGAACGGTTTCCTTTATTAAACACCTTTGTCTTAGTGGCCAAAAACCCCTATAATCCAGTGCAGGGAAGGGCAATTATCACCTCTCGAAGATGCTTCACTAGAGATAGTGAGAATTTGGTTTTATACTGTCCTTTGAAACCCAGGGTTGTACTTGCTTTCTTTTAGTCCAAAAAGAGTCAAAAAATCACAAAAAAAATAAAAAACCATAAAAACATTCTTTGTGTTTGCTGTGTCTTCTTGGCATAATTTTAGAAAATCAAATCAAAAAGAGCTTCTTGCAACCAAAGATACCAAAAACATCAGAAAATTGCTAAAACTTGTAAAAAAATCACTAAGAAAACTAGAGTGGCACATTCGTCCTCTTTTGCTGTACATTTGTGCCGACCTATGGTGCATCTGTACTGACTAGTAGTGATTTTACTACCTATTATGGTACATTTGATATTTACCAGTGCTGTGCTTATACACCAACTTTCTGCGTATTTATTAGTTTTTGTGGTGCATCTGTTCTGGCGCGTCTGTGATAGTGAGCATTTCCACATCTTTTCAGGGAAAAATTTCAAGTTTTCTAGGTACCCATTTTAGTCTTGTGTTAGTTTCTATTGACATGACAAACCAATTAGAAGTAATTGCTCAAGAACTCCAATACCTACGAGAGCAATTAGGCTTCAATATCTCGCCCCAAGATCATATAGCAATTTCCCAAGAACTCCAAGTGATACAACAAGAAATGACAATCTTACAAGCTAAATAGGCTAGTAAGTTAGCTACACCTCACCCCAAAAGCATACATCCTTTTCTCATCTTCATGATACTCTTGACAAGGCAAGAACCACCTCAACTTGGAAAACATATACCACTCCATCTACTAGTCCTCCTTCACCATCTCCTAGAACACATGGCCCAAAGCATACTAATCCTACCATGGAGAACTCCAAATCCACTCATCCATTACCTCACTCCTCTACCTATGCACCTACCAATGATGTGATCCAAGGGCTACTAGCTGAGAGTCAACCATGTCCCCAAATTCTGGTCCTAGACCTTACAAAAGATTCTTCCAATGCCATGTCAAATCCTACATCCCCTTCTAGTATTTTGCAACTCCTTAAGCATATTGAAAAACCTCCTACCATGAACCAAAGTCAAAATCCATCATACCTTCATATTGTTGACCAAGATCCTATCCAAGAGACTTCTACCTCAATTTCCATTTGAACAACCCAAACATTATGTCAAGAGCACACTTTAGAACATGTGGAAACATCAACCCCTTGTCTAAATCAAGATCAAAGCACTCCCATCCAACCCTTACATAACCTTTATCTTTTCGAGGATCCTATACTTATACATGAGCAAGAAATCCAATTTCAAACCATTCATAACCTATATCTTTTCCATGATCAAGATACTACTTTTGATGAAGAAGCTATCCATGAGTGACTTGATCTGATACATGTGCAAGGGATCCAATTCTAACCTCTCCATAACCTATATCTTTTCTATGATCAAGATCTTATCATTGATGAAGAACCTATACACAAGCACATTGATACCATCACACTAAATTCTATCTATGATCAAAATCCCATCTATGATGAAGAGGTTATCTATGATCAAGAAGACCATGATGATCCTCTTAGCCAACTTTATGCATTCCATGGTCCTAAGCTTATAACCCCATCTATTCCTATCCAAGATCTGACAACTTCCACCTCCCTTGATGAGACACTTGCCTTCCAAGCAAGCATAGAAGATCAAACCAAAAATAATCCTCCGCCATCCATTATCCACCATGCTACAAATCCCCCACTGTATATCCTTGGTCTTACCGCTTTCATTCATGAATGTTCCTCCTTAGAACACCAGCAACCATTATCCTTTATCCCACCTTCTCCATCCAATAAGGAACTTGTTTCTAGTGTTCCACCTACACATAATCCTATTGCCCACCACATACTCCAACATATGAACTATCAAGGTAAAGGCTTAGGCCTTCACGAACAAGGTATTTTGGAGCCTGTCCATGTCAATATTCCTCTTCCTTCATATGGCCTTGGATACACACCCCAAGGTGAACAATCTCAATATGTTGGTACTTCCTCCATACCCTCTATATCCACCACTTTCCATCATAAACCCTACCATATCCCCAAAACATATGTCGCCATTCCGCCTCCATCATCCTACACATCCCAAAAGCATGTGACCATACACATTCCACCATCTAATCTACCTCTACTACTTCCAATTCCTAACATCTCTCCATGCATTTTACCACCACTTATTCCAACACCTTATTCATCCATCTATGTATCTTCTAACAATCCCAATCAGGGCCAACCGATGCACATGTTGTCTAAGCAAAGAACTTCCACAAACGTCACTTCCACTATCCCAAGGGAATTTCACAACAAAAATCTGGATGCCTCTACCTATAAAGTCAAAAATCCTAAGAGTCATCATGACCTAGGATATAAAAGCCAAGAATCAAAGAAACATCCTTCTCAAGAGTTGTATACACCCACACACCTATATGCCAAACTAAAAAAAGTGTGGGTCCACATCAAATAAATGATTACCTCCGAAGCTACACCAAAGCTGTATACACCCAAGCCCATACCTTCAAAGGTACTATCTAAAAGAAAAATGGTTTGGGTACCTAAACAAAAAGCCCTCAAGTTACATGAGGCATCTACCTCTCAAGAATCTCAACCATCCACTTTCTCCCATTCCATCCAAAAGTCTCAAATTCTTCCATCCCATATGGCAAGAAAAAATTAGAAAAATACTCAGTCTATGTGGATCCCTACATGCTTAAGTCATTCATTCACAAGCAAAAGTCTCTGTTGCTTCCTACACTACTTTCCCATCACCAACTTCAATGTTTATCATGGTATGTGCAACCATTGGTCATGATTCCCTTCCATCCCACAAATGTTTTCATATACCTCCATCTCCCCTTCCTTCCACTATTATCCTACATGTCTTCCTCATCCTATTCCTATGGTCCATGCTTTTGCATAAGCCTTCCCTCCATATTTTACATCATCATCCACTATTGAACCTTCTGCAATCCGCTATCTACCTTCTCTATCTCACTGTCATGCAATCTCCTACCAACATCTATGGGAACATTTGACATGGTCTATACGACGACATCCTTCTAGTAGGACTATCACCTTTCAAGGAACTAGATACTAGAGTCTCTCCCTTCTGTATTCACCTTCTCCTATTAAAAAAATAAAAATAGAAAAAAAGTCAAGAAAAATCCCTTTGTCAAACAGTGAAAATCTGGCAAACAGGTGCCTTGGATAAGTACCATGATGAAAACTTGGCAAACAGGTGTCATGTGTAAGTTGATCTTCTATGTCACCTACACTTGGGGGCATTGTGTCTCATCGGCATATCATTTTCTCCTATCAGTTTCCTTCCGTACCATTTCCTATCATATCCTACCTATACTGTCCAGTCTAATCTATCCTAATCTTCCTTTCCTTCATTTTTCTTGATCTTGATAAAGATTGGGGGCACAATGTTGACAAATATTCTTGATGTCTCTTGACATACCTTATCCCTCCCAAACCAAGAAAATCCTTCATTAATCCTCTCATCCTTCTGTCATCATAAGCATTGCCATGAAAAATCCTAAGTAATCTACCTACAATGGGGCATGCGATTCTTATGCGATATAGTCCTTGGAGATCACATCCTTGTTTCCTTCTATCCACTATTTCCCATCCTCATACCTACCCATTCCATTCTTTATCACCCGTACATCTACCTATCCATGGTGTTTCCTTGTCATCGGTATCATCGGATCCATATCTAATCCATATCTATTCCGTATCATGTCTTGTCTGATCCATATCATGTATTATCTATTCCATATCATGTCTTGTCTGATCCATATCTGTTCCATATCGTGTCTTATCTAATCCATATCTATTCCATATCATGTCTTATCTGATCCATATCTTTTCCATATCATGTCTCATCCGATCCATATCTGAGGTCCATTAGGGTTTACCATGAACTACGTTGCCTCTGCATGGTCATGTAGGCAAGGCCATATTTCTATGCGCCCTCAAGGCTCCACTATCCCATCCGTTGCAGGTCTAGTCCTTCTATCTATCTGAGTCCACACCACTTTCTACTGCCTAGGTATTAGATCCATTAGGGTTTACCTTGAACTATGTTGCCTCTACATTGTCATGTAGGCAAGGCCATTTAGCAATGAGCCCCTTAGGCACTAGGTCAGTCCCTTAGGGTCCATCTCACCAGTGAGGATTGTGGAAACCTCTCGCAAGGCAAGCAAGCACAAGCAAAACCCACTTTCAAGCAGAAATTTTGATGTAAGACCTCAACCTATCCAAGGCAAAGCAAGCAAGTACCTAAAGCACTCTAAATGATTTTACCCAAATTATAGCAAGAAAAAAACACATCTAAATACAAAAAAATGATTTGTGGTTGTGATCAAGGTTAGGTTACGGCGTCTTGATTTTTGTTATTATGTATTTCTATACTACTCAAGGATGCCAAAATCTAGAGATGCTATGATGGGGGCACAATTCTTTTCTTTGTTTTCTACTTGTGGGTTTATCTTTAGTAATGTGACACCATGTCTAACGACATGATCGGCAAAAGATCATCGAGGACATCAAAGGTCTAACATGAACAGGGACAATCCTTGTCTGTTTATATGCAAGAAATGCTCAGGTCATCTCGGTTCAATTATACCTCGATGCTTGTATTAACTTACGAAATCAAAATCCATGTAAGCAATACTTAGGTCATCTCGGTTCAATTATACCTAGATGCTTGTATTTTCTTACAACATTTGGAAAAAGTACCAAAAAAATAAAAAAGCCCAATGATGAAATAAGCACTTCAAAAATACTTGCACTATCAAGATATCAAAAAAACCATTCACATCCACTCGCATCCATAAAGCATCCATACCATTCACATCCACAGAGCATCCATACCATACCCCATGCAATAAAGATCCAACATTGTAGAGTATCAATACAAATAAAAGCTTGTGAGTTCTTTTGTCGAGTCATTTTTCTATCTATCATCATATCTTTCATCCTTGTCTAGTCAACCTGAGTAGTGATCAAAATGCAAGTCCATCCTTAATCCATACCAATCAAGTCAAGTCAATCTTGTCAAATTATCCAAGCGCCCTCAGTGGTCTTGATCCTTGTTTGGTTGTAAACCAACCCAATCTGTTAATGAATCAATTGTCTTATACAGGATGTTGCATTGTTGAAATTAGACCAACACACGCATCTTACATGATATGCTTCATTTCCTAAAACCAGACACTATCCTTCATGTTGCTCTAGGGATCCATTGTTCCCCACCATGACAACATGCCTGCTGTGTTGGTCTATGGATATATCGTTCCCCGCCATGACAACACTATCGTATATCATTATCAGTATATCATTGGTTTACCACTCGATAGGGGCAATACCTTGTTTGTTCTTGTATCATTTGTGCATGCTTGCTTACTTGCTTATGTGTGTTATCATTCTATCTTGCATCACATATCATTCAACTCTTTTCTTCAACTAATTTTCTTCAATCTAACTTGTTTTTCCCTTCTTCTTCATGAGATTGTCTGTCTCACGCCTTCTACCTTCTTCCCCTCCAATCTCCCGAGGGGGTATCATGTTGTCATAACCTGTACTAGGAGCAAATTGGGGCATGTATCATTATCAGAAATTTATTCTTTGAGGCAACACCGCAAACTGCATTGCATCAAAGAGGGGCAAAATGTATACACCTAAAAATGACACGACTATGTCTAAATAAATATTCTTAATATTTATTTCATTCTAATTCTTATATCAATAAATAAATAAACAAATTTATTTATTTGATTCACATTCCTCTAAATTAATTAAATATCAAAATATTTAATTACCTCTTCTAAAGTAAAAATTAAATAAAAACCTTTATTTAATTAAATTCTTCCAAACAATTAAATAATTTTTAATTATTTAATTAAATCAAATCATTCTTCCAAATTTGAATAAATCAAATCAAATTTATTTAAATCCTCTCAATCTCTAAAAATAAAATATAATCAAATATTTTATTTATTCTCCCAAAATCATTCTAAATTAAATAATACCAATTATTTAATTATTTCTTCCAATAATATCTTCTCTAAATTTAAATAAATCAATTATTTATTTAAGTTGTCTATTTCTTCTAAATTGAGTTATCTCTAAATATAATTCATTCTTTGTGCACATGCAATTGAATATTCTAAATATTTAATTGAGTTAAAATATCTTCTCATCCTCATGCAATTTCTATTCTCTAGTTCTATTTTCTTAACTGATTGATCTATTCTTTTAATTGATTTATCTCTTCAATTAACTCATTCTTCTATTTCTTTAATTGGACTCTCATGCAAAATATAGCAAGACACATGTCTTCTTCTTATTCACGCACATTCCTCAAGGTTTCTATACTGTTGATCTTCATTCTCTCAAGTCTATAAATTGAACCCTATTCCTTCATTTCATTCATCCAAGCTTTAAGTAAACTTACTCTGCAGGAATTACAACGTGCCTTTGGCACCAATTCCTTCATTGCTTGTAATCACACTCATTACTACATACTACTACCATTGTTGTGAATTTCATCTTCACTACAAAGCAACTATCATAGCCGTTCTCCATTGACAATCTTGGAATCATAGCAAGGAAGTGCACTCTCTGAGGGCCTTATTCATACATGCAAGATCGATTGAGATAGGCAACCAATGGAAGCTATGAAGCTTTGAGGTTTGCAAAGGTTTTTAAAGTTCTTTTGTTTGATTGATCTCTTTGTTTCTATATTTTGTTGAGTTTTGGGGTATTTTGATAATGATATATTGATTATTCATTTTGAATCCAATTTTCCCTTAGCAATTATCACAAGAAATTGTTTTAAAATTAAGTCACTGAACTTTTAACAAAATTTATTTCATTAAAGAGAAAATCATAATCTATTAAAAGACTAATACAAAATAATTTAAATCAAACCAAAATATTGTTGACCGAGTTAATGAAATTGTTATGTCAAAAAAAGTAACCTTGGGGCCTTTTTCCTCTTAAGGTTTACCTCTCGGATCCTTTAGAATGCATTTAGAGCATTTTGCATGTTAATTTGACATCCCGATGGGAAAACTTTGAAGTTTCATGGCAAATGGGACCTAGGGGTTATATTTGACATAAATCTTGCCTAAAATAGGGGGGAGGACTTGGGCACCCATGCCCTAGTCCTACCCTATTTTAGGTCAGGACCAATTTCAAAGTGTCAGTTTATGACCATTATTTAGGTCCTATGCTGACACGGTAAGTTTGAATTACGAAATTCTTAGCGGAAGTGTTTGTAGTTACATATATAAGCATGATTAGTGATTCATTTGTAAACTAGATGGACATTAGATGGAAATGAGATGAGCATTGTGATTTTGTGAAAGTGATTCAAGGAATTCATTGTGTTACAAAGAAGAATTTGTGTTGTTCTTGTGTTTGTATTTGTAGATTTGGCATCCATCTCCTCATGGCTTGAAGAGCATCCTCCTTCCTTGAGATCCTCACTACAAGGTGATATCAATTGTGTTTTCTATCATTTATCATTTGAATTTTGCCTCTATCTTGTAGGGATGCACTCTTTATCTAACAACGGTGTTCGAAAGACTTGAATGTCTCTCTGGGGCTTGACTGAGGCAAGCCTCTAAACACCACAATCGCCAACCCATTTTTCCATGATTGTAGGTTACAGGTTGTGAAATAAGAAAAAGTAGAGTTGCAAGAAAGTAGTGTAGACTGTTAGAATTGTAGATCAAAGAAGAAAATAGGGACTTGGACTCGGGTACCCGCTCATTTGTCCTCTAGATCCCTCAATAGGAAAATCTTCAAAACGACATAAATAGGTTGGAGACAAGATTCCCAGATCTTGACAAAAGCTATGGTACTAGACTAGAGTACCCTCTCATTAGTCCCTAACTTTTCCATTTTCTGAACTTCAAAATTTGGTACGCATTTGATTGCCATTTGATATGTCTGTGTGTGATCATTTTCTATAATTTGTCTATTTGTTCATGAATTCATATAATTAGGGTTTTGAGCATATTTGGGTTTAATTAAACAACAAAATAATACAATTCCAATCTTCCCCTATGTTCCAAGTGACAAGAATCCTATAGTAGACTTCTTACTTGGTTGAATGTCCTTGAATGTTTAGTGGTGAAAGGAGGATGAACACAAACAAACCCTCTTCATATTTTACCCTAAACATTTTGGTGAACCTGTGTTCTTTTGAATTTTGCACCTTGTTGAGTGTTTTTATTCATATTTACATTTATTTCATCCATTCATTTCATTTTTCATCCTATTGCTTTGAAAAATTACAAAAAAATTAAAAATTGGAAAATTTTTAAAAATGACATTTTTAGCTTGCATTTTCATATAATTTGAATCAGCTGGCATTGAATTTAAATAAATTTCTTTCATTATCATCATATCTGATTTAAAATACATTTCTTTTTCATACCTCATTCATTTAGATGGCATTTTCATACTTAAATTGTTGAAAATTGTTTGAAATTGTGCATTTTTCCATATAACCTAGTTTTGCATTAGCTAGGGTTTGTAGTCAAAATATTGTTTCAGATTTTACTACCCTTTTAAAACATTCATTAGGACTAATTTCTAACTGTAGTTTTTCCTCATAGTGGTTTTCTTGCAAAATTTCATGCCTAGGGTTTGAAAACCTTGATTTTTCACTAGATTTTGGCCTTATTGTCTCTCTAGATTTGCACCATAGGCATGTTGTAAAGGATTTTTCTGTACTAATTAGCTATTATCAGGGTTATTATATTTTTCCCCTCCTAAAATTCTTTACAATACCTTTTTATTGGGCCCTTACATTGAAAATTTGGTGAAAAATTACATATTTTGACTATATTTTCCCTAGGGTTTGACCTAGATTTGCACTCCAAGCGTGTTTTGATGAATTTTATGGATTTAGGTGACTAATATTATTGTTGTAATCTTTTTCACCTCCTAAAATTCTTTACAACACCCTTTTTATCTAGTCTTTGCATTGAAAATTTGCGAAAATTTGCATATTATAGTGTATTTTCACTAGGTTTTGACTTGTCATCATCCTAGGTTTGCATGAAAATCATGTTGTGAAGGATATTATTGCTCTATTGGATTGATATCAGACATATTATTTTCTTTCCCTCATCAATTTTCTTACAACATCGTTTCTTTCACTTATTTGCATTGAAAAAAGTTGAAAAATCAAGCATTTTGGATCTTAAACATATATTCCTTTTCGAGATTGTTCTACTAGTTTGTGCATGGAGTGTTGCATGCTTTTGTATGAGTATTATAACCCACTGCCCTAATATAAATATCCCTTTACGAAGTATAAGACTCATGGGATCTAGTGCTTTTGAAGAAAATGATATTCCTAGCTCTGAAAAGCCATTGAATACCTTCTTTACAAAAGGAGAGACGTCACAAATTTTGCAAGATACTATACCTCATACAAGCACTATGGATGATCAAGTATTTCATGATGTTGAGGACATTAATGAGGTGGTCACACACATGCCTAATGAACAAATAAACAAACTTGATAAAGAGTTAGTTGATTTTCAAGCATTTGTTGAAACTGAAAGGATAGCGGAAGACAGTATACCTATGATTCACAATGTAAGATAATTGATAAAAAAAGGACAAGAAGGTATTAATATTATTCAAGGTTTAACACATATTGTGCAAACTAATGTCATGTTAGTGACTTAATGTGCAAAAGTTACTAACAACATGTCATCACCATCTCATACGCAAGTATCGGCACCTATACCAACCATTGGAGCATCTACATTTACATTGACAATTTTAACAACTAATG
>BSBN01002370.1:0-64349 GCA_027924645.1 Cunninghamia lanceolata | reverse complement strand
CACCATGTTTTTTTCCATTTTTGGGTTATCCATGTTAAAATCATGGTGTTCATGTGTTATGCTTTGTTGTTGTATATTTTGTGCTGAATTTGCTTTATTGTTATTGAATTTGGGAAAAGGATAAAAGTTTAACATGTGAATGGTTTTATAGAATACTGATTCACCCCCTCTCAGTATTTGGGTGTTCAACAATTGGTATCAGACACTGGTCCTTTGTAAGAAGCCTAACCACTCAAGGAGATCTTGGAGATTGAACACATGGGTGGTAGAAAGTTTCCTACTCCTCCAGATGAGATTTTGCTATTGACTTTTCAGAAGATGAGTATATGTCTGTCAACAATGAAGAACCAAAGGTTTCTCTTGAAGACCTAGAGAGGACCGAAGAAGAAATCATGGACTTGAAGGTATCAGAAATCTGAGAGAGCAAGTCAAGAAATTCAAAGAAGGAATAAGGAGGTCAGTGAACAATTGAGGTTAGCAAATGAATCCATGATCAGTCTAAGAGTACAAGTTGAAGTAAAGGCAAAGACTGAAGAATACCTAAACTCAATGATGAAAGGCAAATCTCAAGATGCACAAGGCTGGAGCAAGAAGTTGTGAAACTAAAAATCATATCTGGAGAAGGCAAAGAACTATGAATAAAAATTGAAGATAAGTTCTACAAGGCTTGATGATTTGATTGCAAATAAGAAAGATCCTAATGATAAAGAAGGCTTAGGGTTTGAAAAAGGTGAAAGTTCAAAATTAGGGCAAGCTTCAAAATCTAAAGACAAGAAGAACAATGGTAAGCAAATCTAGATTGAAAGAAAGGAGCTAGAAGACCACCAGTCAACCAACCTAATGCACAAAGGGTACCCATCTTTTAGTGGCTATTGTTCTCTTGCAATAAATTTGGACATAATGCTACACAATGTAGGATAAAAATGAATCAAAATATTTCATCTTTATCTGGTCAATGCTTTTCATGCAAGAAAGTTGGTCATAAATCTAATGAGTGCTGAAGTCAAAGAATGAGTAGAGATAACAATAGCAGAATGATCAATCCTTCAATGGCTATTGTTTTACTTGCAATAGATTTGGGCACAAAGCTAACCAATGCAAATCCAGAATGAATGAAAGGATTAATGGTTTGAGGAATGTTGTGTGTTACAATTGCAATAAGCCTGGACACTTTGCAGAATTTTGTAGAAGTAGAAGCATGAAGAAAGACATTCCAATAGAAGAGATCAAAATAATACAAAATGTTGGTCCAACAAAAACCAAGAAGGAGATTAATAAGATCTGGGTTAAGAAGGAAGTAACTAAAGTCAATGTGTGTCTATACCACCTTCTAGTGCAGATGATTCCTCTAGAAACTAAACTAAGAGCTTTGGCTCAGGGGGTCATCAATGAAAATATTTCCTCCCTCTACCAAATGAGTGGTGCTAAGGCCAACATGAAGATAATGAGTTTAAAGATTGACATGTTTGATCAATTGAAGAAAATTCTAGAAGAAATAATCAATTACGGATGTTTGTGGAGCAATTTAAATCAACTATGAAATATAGTGAAGGTGTTAGTAGCTTTTTGAAACAAAGCATTTATGGTGAATTGGGTTTGGAGTGAAAAGGGTTTATAAGTGATGTTTTAAGAAATCCACATTGCAATAAATCTTTCAAGCGAAGAAGATCTTAAATAGTGAAGCAAAGAAGGATTCATTGCATTTGACATTTTCATTGTATAAACCCTAACCAAAAGCATTTATCAAGGTATTTACAATTGTATACTCTTGATATAAGGAAATAAGCAATGAAAATGTTTAAGTCTCATGTGATTGATGTGTTGGATAGACCTAGACCTAACCTCAAGAAGCATCCATTGAAATCCATGAAAGTGGATCTGGATGGTGCATTTTTATTATGTGCCCTATGGTGTATTACATAATGAAGATATTAGGGCTTACATTCATGTGAATCTGCAAGAGTTTAATCATGTCAAATTAGGGAAGTTTGGTTCAATGAGTTGACTTATGATAGCTACAATCTAAAAACAGAGTTCAGTGCCCTAGCAGAGAAGAAATTAGATGTATGGAACAATTTCCCTATCTTTTGCCATGAGAATGCTTGGATAAGATATGTGTTGAACAAGATACATGATAAATTTATGTGGTTGGATGTTCCACACATAATCAACAAAGAGGCCACCAAGGCCGTAACAGGGTTACCCCTCCACTGGTACTATACCAACGTTAAAATCTATGAAAAAATGACATGGTGATGAAGCTTACAGAGGTGAAGTTTGATAAAAGGGCTTTAACTGTCAATGACATAGAAGATTTGATAGTCAAGTATGCATCAATGATGATTGGGTATAAGATCTATTTCACTAATAGAGAGAACTCTATTTCTGCCACCAATATTTACACTGCATATTAGATGATAAAGGAGAATGTTGACTATGATTTGTGTGTGAACTCCCTCCTCTAACAACATTAGATAATTTAAAGAAGACCAAGGAGTCCAAATATCCATTCAAATTGGTACTCCTTATTATCTTTCTACTATTTTACTTTTTGATAGAGCGAACCCAGAGCACAAAATGTGGTATGGCTTAGAAATATTCCAGTGGAAACTCCAGATCAGAGACCACCTGCAAAGAATTGGCAGTGCTGATGCTCAAAGTGCAGACTTGGGGCTATTTCAAAGTTTTTCAAGAAAAGATGCAAGCTAGGGTCATAATCCAAGGAAAGTTGTTGAGAAATATGAAAATTATATCATTTTTATGGTGACAAAGGATGAGTGCTTCATGGAAGCAGTGGAACCTAGAACTGTAAGGATCCCCAAAATGGGATATGAGCTTCCGAGAAGACACTTTGGTTGGTTTGACTGAACTAATGCTCAACAAACCTCATGACACTGTTGAAGAGAGGTTTGGGATTTTCAAAGAAAAGTCTATGGAAATACATATGGAACAAAACAAATCACAATCATAGAAGAAATCTCAAAATATAGTTGATGCAAAATAGGTAAAGGGCTCAAAGATCTATGGAAAGAGAAAAGAGGAAACTATCTTCAATTAATAAGTCTACATCTAACTACACCATGAGTGAACAAATGAACAATGACTTGAGGACATTCACCCAAGCTCTAATGGAGAAAAATGAAAAAAACACTCAAGATTTCCTCCAAGCAATCCAAAACCTAAATAACAATAGAAATTCAAATAATGAAATGGCTACCCATTCAAAACATTCTAAAAATAATAACTCAAAGAAGGACTCAACCACTAGGCCAACTAGACCCTCTTTCCTACCACAAGAAAGAGATAAGGGAGAAGAAGAGACCAATCAAACCATTAATAGCATGGAAGAACTAGCAGAAGCATATTCAAAACTAAGTTCTACCATAAAGAAATATGTCTCCTTAAGGGACTACTACGATGCCAAAAGACGAGATAAAACAAATCAAAAAAGTGAAAGTTGACAAAGAACTAAAAGGAAGAATTAGTAAGATGGTTGTCCCAAAATTTGATGGATCCAGTAAGATAACAGAACGTGCTTGGATCCAAACATTGGAGAAATACTTTACACATAGCCCTATGATGGAAAAGAATGCCATAACATTTGTCGTCTTCCACCTAGAAGGAGCAGCCTGTGATTGGTGCCATCATGGCCTTATTACGGAAGATCACCAACATATAACATCCTACGATGAGTTCACTGAAGAACTCATCAAAAGACTAGATCAAAAACACCCTAAATGGTCTTATAAGGAATTGAAACTCCTAAGACAATAAGAAACCATGGAAGAAATATAACTGAGTTTCAAAAACTCTTAGTCATGGTACCCAAAATATCCAAAAGAAGACTGACTTACCTATTTTTACAAGGATTAAAAGATCCTATCAAAGGGTTGGTAAGTGTCCTTAACCTTTCCACACTTAAGGATGCAATTCAATAGGCACTAAGTATGGATAACCATCCACCAAAAGATAGACCAAAAAGTTTTAACATGCCCTCCAAACCCAGAAGGTATAAGAAGGAAGCTTCACTAAGAACATTTATGTACTGGAATGAAAAAGCAAAACGTGGTCATATTTGTAAATCCATGGACGATCTAAAAAGGAAGGGTCTATGCTTTAAATGCCATGGACCATGGGCACGAGGCCATAAATGCAAAGGGAAAGGTCGAGCCCATACAATAGAAGCAATCTCCTATGGAGAAAACAAGGAGAACCCCAACAAAAGGGCAAGATACGAAGATGAAGAACAAGTAACTCTAGCCACTATGTCTCAAGCTTCCAAACATCGTCCATTCCGAATCAAGAGCACCCTCAAAGGACATAAGGTCATCACCCTTGTAGATAGTGGGGCCTCCCATAATTTTATTCATGAGAGACTAGTTACACAAAATAAATTAAAAACCATAAATTTTAAATGTTTTACAGCAGCCATCGCCACAGGAGCCAAGGTCCAATGCACAAAAATATTTCCCAATTAGAAATCACCCTAGGGAAACACCTCATCAAAGAGGATTTCTATGTGGTACCCTTAGATGCTAATGTAATACTAGGCATCCCATGGATATACTCACTAGGATGTTTCATGTTTGACCTCCCAAATATAACCATTCATTTCCAACATAAGGGGCAAGAGGTCACCGTGAAGGGATTACCCGATGGTTCTCCAAAGGTGGTCTCATGTAAAAGAATGGAAAGAATTTTTAGGCATGGCCAAGATGAATGGGTTGCACAATGCATGATCCTTGATAAAACCTCCTCACAAAGCAAGGCAATTCACATAGACATCCAACCCATCTTAGGCCAATATAAGAAACCATTTAGTGATATTCCATTCGGACTACCCCAAAAAAGGGGATTGGAACACACCATTGAACTAGAACAGGGAGCAAAACCAATAATAAGCACACCCTACCAACACCTCCACAAGTTCAAAGAAGAAATTGAAAAGACAACTAAAGAGCTACTAGAAATGGGCCATATCCAACCTAGTTCCAGCCCTTTTGCATCATCCATATTCCTAGTGAAGAAAAAAATAGCACCATGAGAATGTGCATAGACTACAGAGCCCTAAACAAGAAAACAATAAAAAATTGCTATCATATACCAAAAATAGATTAACTAATTGACGAACTCCATGGAACCTGATACTTAACCAAAATTGATTTATGATCAGGGTATCACCAAATAAGGATGAGGAAGGAAGATATTCCAGAAGCTACTTTTCGATGCCACTATGGGCACTTTGAATTTTTAGTCCTACCCTTCAGACTCACAAATGCTCTTGAAACTTTTCAATCATGTATGTATCATATTTTCTGCAAAACAACTAAGGAAGTTTCTCCTCATATTCTTTAATGAGATCCTTATCTACAACAAAACGTGGGAAGAGCACCTCAAACATATTGAAGAAACCCTTAAGATTCTAGAACAAGAGTCTTTATATGCCAAAGCATCAAAGTATGAGTTTGGCCTAGAAGAGATATTATACTTAGGCCACAAGATCAACACCCAAGGGGTAAGTGTAGACGAAGAAAAGATTGTAGCAATTAAGGAATGTGCAAGACCCAAAACCCTCACACAACTAAGAGGCTTTGTAGGGTTGTGTAGTTACTATAGACGCTTTGTGAAGGGGTTTTCAAAAATTGCTTCCCCACTAACATATATGACCAAGAAAGGAGCCTTTGAATGGAATGAAACAACCCAACAAGCTTTAAAGAAACTAAAGGAAGCCATGAGTTCATGCCCTGTCTTAGCCATTCCTGACTTCACTCTAACTTTTAAACTACAATGTGATGCATCGAGAGAGGGAATTGGTGCAGTTCTTATGAAAAACAAACACCCCCTTGCGTTCGAGAGTCAAAAGCTCACAAAAATAGAGAAACACTATTTAATCTATGATAAAGAAATGTTTGCCATAATGCACACCTTAGAAAAGTTTCGCCAATACCTGGTTTGCAGGAACTTCCACATTATGATAGACCACAATAGTTTGAGACACTTCTTGAACCAAAAGGACCTAAATGACAGACAACAAAAGTGCATAAGTCAAGTACAAGCATATGATTTTGATACTGAATACATGAAAGGGATAAACAATATAGTGGCTAATGCATGTTATGTAGATTACCCTACCTGAACAGCTTGACCCACATAGCAGTAGATTGGAAGAATGATATTATTGTATAATATGTAAATGACCCCCAAGCCTACAATTTCATGGAGGGACATCCACCAAATGGAGAATACAAGGTAGTGGAAGAACTTATCCTATATAATGATAGGATATTCCTCAAGCCCAACTCCAAGATGTAGGGAAAAATTCCTAAGGAGTATCTTGACAACCCCCTGGAAGGACACCAAGGGTATTATAAGACCTATAGACAAGTAACGGAGAGATATTCATGGAAGGGCCTCAAGAAAGATGTACTAAGGCATGTACAAGAATACATGACGTATCAAAGGAACAAAGCAGAGCAAAACCACTCAGTAGGTCTACTACAACCTTTGCCAATTTCAAATCGAATATGGGAGAGTATCTCTATGGACTTCATCATGGGACCACCCAAAGTTCAGGGAAAGGATTGCATCTATGTGATTGTGGACCGCCTCACCAAGTATGCCCACTTCCTCACCATATCCACAAAATACTGGGCCCCCAAAGTAGGGGAAGTGTTCTATAAAGAAATTTTTAGACTACATGGTCTTCTTAGGAATATAGTTAGTGATCAAGATAGCCAATTCCTTAGCCAGTTTTGGCAAGAACTATTTCGATTGGCAGGAACTGACCTTACACCCAACATAAGCTACCATCCCCAAATAGATGGACAAATAGATATTGTGAACAAATGGGTAGAGAGATATTTGACAAATTGCATCATTGGCCATCAGAACACATGGGTGAAGTGTCTACATCTTGGAGAATATTGCTACAACACTACTCACCACATGTCCATCAAGATGAGCCCATTCAAGGCATTATATGGGTATGAACCCACCTCTTTCAGAAACTTAATTTCACAAGAAAGCCAAAGTTCTGGGGCAAAGGATTTTGTGCAGCAAAACATGGACATTATGAATGCCCTTTAGGACACTCTGCAACAAGCATAAAATCAGCAAAAGATCTATGCTGATCAAAATCACACTGAGAGAACTTTTGAAGTTGAGCAATCATCCCTCAAGATGAGTGGGGCAGAAAAACTTAAACCCTAGTTTTATGGACCCTATAAAATCTTGAGGAAGATTAGGGAAGTAGCATATGAAATAGAGTTGCCTGGGGATAGCCGCATTCACAACATTTTTCATGTATCAAGGTTGAAGAAAGTTTTAGGACAACATGTTGTCCACTAGATGATGAAGGCAAACTAGTTCTCGAACCAGAAGTAGTCCTTAACATACGTGAGATGCAATTAAGGAATAAGAGTATCCCAGAATTTTTTATCAAGTGGAAGGGCCTACCAGAGGAAGATACCACATGGGGGGTGAAGAAATATTTAAACACCTAAACCTAAAATTGCTTGAGGGAAAGAAAATTGAGATGGGAAAACTATCATATCCCCTCGCACGATGTGAACTACTTACCATGAATATCAACGAAGGAATAGCCACATGTTTATTAAAGAAAAAAAATTGAAGACATTAAGAAGGAAATAGAAGGGTCGCTTGATGAAAGGAAAACAACAATTATAATATTAACAAATAATAAATATCCATTAAAGTGAGGTTAGTGAGATTACCAAACAAAAAAGAAGAGACATGTCTATTGGAGTGGATGTTAACATTTGAAGGAATACGTCCCTCCAGCTATCGAGGAGTATAAGGAGAAGTGAAACTCTATAGAAAAATGGCATTGAATCAAAAACAAATAAAAGACTAGAGCAAAGGAAAAAGGATAAATGCAAAGACCAGTAGCATCATTACCAGGTGTATCTCTGCCAATCTAATACATACTAATATGTGATGTTCATCTTCATTTTAAATGATGATTGTTTCTAGCGTAAAGCTGACATATCTGCATTAATTTGTGATTCATATCTACAACAATTTATTTCAATCACATTAATGTCTTTCTCATAACCACATCTGGAATCGTTACATGTTCTTTTTGCAATTATTCCTTTGCATTCATAGTCATATACATATTGATTAACTAACTTTGTAAGCATGGATCCATTATAGACTAACAGTTGTCTTGACATAGTAAGACAGGTTCATGTGCATTAATGCTAGTTACCTCAGACATGGATACATATCTTTATTTATATTACTTTTCACATATGTTCATGGACTAATAATAATTATAGACATGATTGTGTATTATTATCAATAAATGATAACCTAGTAAATGCCTGACTTTAATTGTCAACCCACCTGGGGAAAGGGGAGGGAAGAGAGCAGTGGACTCCACTTATGGTCCACCCACTCCTAAAACGGAGGTTAAGCCATGGAGGAGTGGTAACACCACTTATGGTCCACTCAATCTTAAAGAAAAGGAGGGGCCATGGAGGAGTGGAAGCACTGAGACTGCTCGTAAACTGCTCGTAAGCTCTATATGTTTCCACAAGTGGGCAAAGTGTTTGTCGAGGTCAGGACATGGTTGGGGAAAACAAGTACAAGTCACCAATAGGGAGAGTTATAGTATACAACCTCTTAGGTTGCTATATGCCTTTGAGCGGACCCACCATGCCACTCCTCTTAGTTCACAATAGGTTGTATTGTTGATAATCTATAAATATAGTCATCGTGGATTAATGCTAACAAGCATATATGTATGTTTGGCAATGTTGTTCATATGGTGTATATAGGTTTCAATCAAGGATTCCACCAGCAAGTTATTCATTGCAAGGTCAAGACTCTAAACCTATTAGGGAATTTTTAATCATTGGAAGTCTTTTAGGGCAAACAGAGGACAAGGGACATTACAAGTGGTATCAGAGCATAATTTTGCCATCCTGTGAAAGATAGTTGATGCAATATAGCTAAAGGGCTCAAAGAGATTTGGAAAGGGAAAAGAGGAAACTTGCTTCAATTAATAACTCTACATCTAACTACACCATGAGTGAACAACTGAACAATCACTTGAGGACATTCACCCAAGCTCTAATGGAGAAAAATGACAAAAACACTCAACGTTTCCTCCAAGCAATCCAAAACCTAAATAACAATAGAAATTCAAATATTGAAATGGCTAACCATTCAAAACATTCTGAAAATAATAACTCAAAGAAGGACTCAACCACTAGGCCAACTAGACCCTCTTTCCTACCATAGGAAAAAGAGAAGGCAGATGAAGAGACCAACCAAACCATTAATAGCGTGGAAGAACTAGCAAAAGCATATTCAAAACTAAGTTCTACCATAAAGAAAGATGTCTCCTTTAGGGACTACTATGATGCCAAATGATGAGATAAATCAAATCAAAAAAGGGAAATCTGACAAATAACTAAAAGGAAGAATTAGTAAGATGGTTGTCCCAAAATTTGATGGATCTGGAAAGATAACAGCACGTGCCTGGATCCAAACATTAGACACATACTTTACACTTAGCCCTATGACAAAAAAGAATGCCATAACATTTGTCATCTTCCACATAGAAGGAGCAGCCAATGATTGGTGGCATCATGGCCTTATTATGGAAGAGCACCAACATATAACATCCTATGATGAGTTCACTCAAGAACTCATCGAAAGATTCGAATAAAAACACCCTGAATGGTATTTCAAGGAATTGACACTCCTAAGACAACAAAAAACCATGGAAGAAATGTAACCGAGTTTCAAAAACTCTCAGTCATGGTACCCAAAATATCCAAAAGAAGACTAACTTACCTATTTGTCCAAGGATTAAAAGATCCTATCAAAGGGTTGGTAAGTGTCCTTAACCCTTCCAAACTTAAGGATGCAATTCAATAGGACCTAAGTATGGATAACCATCCACCAAAAGATAGACCCAAAAGTTTTAACATACCCTCCAAATCCAGAAGGTATAAGAAGGAAGCTTCACTAAGAACATGTATGTAGTAGAATGAAAAAGAAGAATGTGGTCATATGTGTAAATCCATGGATGATCTGAAAAGGAAGGGTCTATGCTTTAAATGCCATGGACCATGGGCACGGGGCCATAAATGAAAAGGGAAGGGTCGATCCCATACAATTGAAATAATCTCCCAAGGGAAAAATAAGGAGAACCCCAACAAAAGGGCAAGATACGAAGATGAAGAACAAGTAACTCTAGCCACTATGTCACAAGCTTCCAAACATCATCCATTCCGAATTAAGAGCACCCTCAAAGGACATAAGGTCATCACCCTTGTAGATAGTGGGGCCTCCCATAATTTTATTGATGAGAGACTAGTTACACAAAATAAATTAAAAACCATAAACTTTAAATGTTTTGTAGTAGCCATCGCCACAGGAGCCAAGGTCCAATGCACAAAAATATCCCCAATTAGAAATCACCCTAGGGAAGCACGCCATCAAAGAGGATTTCTATGTGGTATCTGTTGATGATTACTTTTACACATTCATAACAAAAGTTAAAATTCACAAAATGAACCTAACTGTCTTGAAAGATATGAAGAAACTGATTAAGATTTCTTAATGCCAAGTTTTTGTATGCTCAAGTCTTGACCTTGTGGACAATTCAGTAGGTTAATGTGAAGCTGTAATATGCAAGGAGCCTTACTTGATTCAAGGTGATTTATGACTCACTAGACTCGAATTATGCAAATTGTTACAAAGATCATCAAATTATACATTTTTTTGCATAAATTTACCACTGTATTATAAAGCTTTGTATGATTTATGATGAAATAAGCTTTTCTCTTCAAATTACAATGAAAACTGTCAAGTATTAACACAATTCTACATGCTTTTTCAAATGTAAGACAATTTTCTTTAAATTTCTTTGTTTAGGCTAATTATTTCAAAGGTTTGGGAAAAGTTAGAGAATTCTAAATTGAACATCATTCTAATGTAGGATCTAAATGTTCTATTATATATGTTGTAAGAAAAATGTCACTTGATCAAATCAACAAACTAAATCATTAAACGTGGAGCCCTAAGTATTTTAATGAACATACATTTAAGATTGCAAGCTTTTAAAGAGGTAATACATTCAAATATAAGTAAAAAGTCAGAAAACACTCATAAGATAGATGCAGAATCCCAATTTTACTTGTATTTGAAGTAACAGTCACGTATGATTTACAATGTATGAGTAACCGACTTGTTTCATTAATCAAAATCAACAAAAGAACTTACAAACATCTTACAGATACAATAAGAAAGATTGGCATTCCATGCATTCCTTAGTGTAGACATAGGTGACCTCCTTCTACTCTAAAATAAAATATTCTTCTATTCAAAATGCTCAAACAAATTACAATTGCCAGCTCTATTTGACAAATCCTTGTGTAAATAATGTACAAGTAGCAAAGATCCTTATATAGATTTTGAAACTTCCAATTGCTATGGCTACAAACTTCATCTACGGTCAAGATCCTTCTATTATTGATCAATGGTGTACATTCATCTCTAACCGTCTGCCAAAATATCTAAATGGCATCTTTTTCTTCTCAAAGGATGCTATTGGAATCTTTTTCAAAAAAAAAAGATTTCCCCTTTTCTTTGACTTTTTCTCGCTAATACTCTTTACTTGACCTTTCCAAAACTATTGCTTCCTTTACCTTTTCACTTTTTTAAGTATGTTTTGAAATTATTGAGCACACCTTCTATGAAAGTACGGTCCCCTCCTGGACTCTTTGTCCATACAAATTCCTGCATTGTAATTCCATCATTCAATT
The DNA here is from genome assembly GCA_027924645.1 of Cunninghamia lanceolata. NCBI lineage: Eukaryota > Viridiplantae > Streptophyta > Pinopsida > Cupressales > Cupressaceae > Cunninghamia > Cunninghamia lanceolata. Next base: position 52,548 of record BSBN01002370.1, on the reverse strand, counting down.
TCTTTGTTTCTTTATCTGAATCGACAGTCTTCTTCTTGTGTTTTCTCATCCTTTAATTCTCCTCCATTAATGAATCAATCATCTGTTTTCTCAAATATGCATCCAGATTTTCCATGCATGGTGTAAAAATAGCATTAAAGTCTGTCAAAGCCCTCTCTATTTCATACACTGGTGTATCCATGCATTCATGATCCAATAGTTTTTCTATTATCCTTTTATGCTTTCTGATCATGTCATCTGCTTTTTCTTCTAACTCTTGAGCAATTGCTATGCATTTTCTAAGATTTTCTTCTTCAAACTTCAGTTCCAACTTCACCTGTGGCACTTGATTTTCCATTGAAAGGGTAATTACTCCTTCATTTATTAATTCTTCTGTTCTTTTTTCAATTTCTGTTACCTGTTTCAATTCAAATCTGCATTCTTCTTTTCTGAATTGGCAATTGTGTATAAGTACACTGCATCTATTCTTTTCCTTTGCAGTTACTTCCCATCTTTCCACTACTTGATTTATTACCTACTCACCTTCTTTCATGAAATCATTAAACCATTCTTCAAATGCATTGGCCTTAAGCCTTTTATTTTTTGTCTTTGGATACCACTGCTGTCACTAGGCAGTTCTGGTACTATTGTATTGGGATCAAATATCCCTCTAATAAATTGTTGCAGTTGGACAATGTGTCCCTTCAGATATTCTTGCTTGTCTTTGTCTTTTCTCAACATCTCTGCTGTCACTTGGTGCATATCTTCCCACTCATTTATGTGTTGCTCCCGTGTAGTATGCCCAAGGTCAAAATTTAGTATCTTATACTCTTCTAAGGTTATTTCACCTTTTTCTTTTGTGGTATTGCCAGGTTCAGCATCCTAGATCCATCTGGACCTTTTTGTATAGCTGACATTGTTCTGGCTTTTCCTCTTTCTTTCCTTGGTGTGGTATCACGTAACAAGCTCTTAATGTCAATTGGTACCAATTGTACCTCTTTCTTTTCCTTTCTTATCTCTCCTCCTAACCATGCAGGAATCTCCTTGGTGCTTTTTGCAGTTTTAACTTCATCAATTACCTCTTCATGAGGTCTCTCTATTTGAACCTCTCCTTGTTGTTGTTGTTGTTGTTGTTATTGTTGTGGAATTTGTTGTTAAGGTGGAGGCTCTTGTTCCATGGGGTCATTTTGTTGTTTAGACTCACTTTCATGTTCTTCTTCTTCTTCAATTTTGGTGTCTCCTCCAGCCTTCCCTTCTTCTTCAAGACCTTCCCCTTTTGATGTTTCTTTTTCCTAATCTTCCTCTTCCTTGTGTGTTTGTTCTACATTTATTTTGTTTATATCTTCTAAGAGTTCATCAGTTTTACCCTTTTCAACATTTTCTGTTTGTGCTTCCTCTTCAGGTTTTTTGGTTGCATCTTCTGTACTGGTTGCATCCCTTGTATCTTTACCTTCCTTCTGTATTTGTTCTATATGCGCACAGGATCCTACCACTTTACCCTCCTCTTTTACTTCCTTTTCTTGTTCTTGTATGCTTTCTATGTTTTTGTCTTCTTCACTTTGCTCATTATACATATTAAGCATATTTAAGGCATCTATACTTGGGGTGTCCTTTCCTATTTCCTCTTTTGCTTGATCATGCTTTTCTGTAATTATCTCTTCAGGTATCTCTTCTTTTTCAGATTTCTCAATTCTATGTACCTCTTATTGCACATCTTTAATGATTTCAGGAGGGACTAGGGTACCAAATGGATCTACTGCTCCTGCTTCTTCCTGTACCCTTTCTTCTTCATGCTCCGGGCTCTATTCAATTTCCATTTCAGCCTGAGTGCTTTGTTCCTCCTCTTCACTTAAGAAATCACTAGATTCTTCTTCTATTTCAATTTCTTTTCTAGCATACATTCTATTTTCTTCACTTTCACTAGTGTCACTTCCAATGTGGACAGTTTCAATAGTTTGTTTGGCCTTATGTGCTTGTGACTCTTGCAACATTTCCCCAGCCAACTCTGTCTTCACTTGAACATATGTTTGTCTCTTTTCTGATGAAGTGGAGGCACTAGGTATATTACTCAACTTTTCACCTACTTGTTGTGCTGCTACTACCTCACTTGATTTAGAAGGCTCCCTTTTTGATAAACTTATTAGTATTGCCTTCCTAATTTGCTATCCCGCTATCTGATGACACTGCTCCTATTATTCCCAATGTATAGGGATCCATTAGAGTAGCATTCTTATCTTGTTCAACAATCTTAGCCTCTACAACTTTTCTTTTCTTCTCATAAAAGCATTGGAGATCCTCACTAGGTTCTCTTACTCTTTTGTCTCCCTTTCTTTAGATAGGTGATTTCTTTTCCTTCAGCTTTGAGTTCCTCAATTCTATCTTTTAACCATGTCTTTGAAAACAATATGACTGGTTTTGACAATATGTCCAAAGATGTGCTCCAAGGTTGTGACCAATCAGGCTATGTAATAGGAGCCAGCCTTGCCTCTGCATAACTGTGATGCAACAATTTATCATCCTCCTGAACCTCTGGGGGAACATATATGTCACCCATGGACCTCATTTGTTCAATTGTTAATCTTTCATGGGCTCTCTTCCTCACCTCCTTATCATTAACCAAAGCATACTTCTTCATTCCATTTTCCTCTTGTAGGTCAGGGTAGTGCTTATATACTAACTTCTGACCAGGACCATTCCCTAGGGTTCCCACCCTTTCTATTCCATGTATGTATGGTCTAATCTCTGCTACACATGAATATAACAAGTATGAAGACAAATAAAAGGGCATCATCTTTTGCTTTCTTAGCATGGCTTGTTTCCATATAGCTGTACTTATTGATTTGGCCTAGTGAATCTTTCCTTGCTCTTTTCCTCCTGCTCTCATGAACTCAATAACAGTGAACATCCATGGTTAACATTTGGTGCCATCTCTCAATCCTACCAATATAATCAGCATTGTGATCATCAAATAGATTTCTTCCTTGAAGTATATTCTCATCAGATTCTTGTGCACCCTGGCTACAGCCTTGGGTTTATTCTCTAGGCTGTTCCAACTATGGAATATTTTACCTTTGCACTCCCTTTCACTTGTATGAAAATCTTCATTATATTGATCTATATCAATATCTCTCATTTTCTCATTGATTTCTAATCCAAATGTCCTTGCAATCCCCTCTGTGGATAAATCTACGATGAGTCTGTCATAGAACATAATTTTTCTGGTAACTGGATCATATAGATATATGCAATCCAAACACAAATCTTTGGCCTCCATTGCTAATGGAAAACCTGCAGCCCTGTACAGTCCACTTTCCCATATACATTTCATATCCGGTGAAGCATCTACAGCAGTGATTTTCTATAAAACATCTTCTGCATCATAGTTTCTTATATTCGTATCCGTTCCCATTCCACTCGTACTGATTAGTGACGGATATCCTCTGTGCAATGGCAATTCTTCTTTTTCTATCTCTTTGCGTGGTTTTCTTTCTTTTTTCACCTTGCCTCCTGTATCTACCTTTTTCTGCTTCAAGGCCATCCTGTTGAAAATTCATCTTTTAACTCTTGTTTCACTTTCCTACCTAGGGTTTTACTATGAATTTCTATTTTTTTTACCATTTTACCCTAACCCAGTTGTCTTTTCTATTTTGACTTTCACATTTGTTAATACCTACCCAATTAATTAACAATTTAAAACAATGATTTAACAAATGCCTACATTTTATAGTGACATTACTAAAATTAACATGTATTTTACCTACTGAACTGTAACGATGTTTTGGGATAAATACCTGTATATCTTGACCACTCAACTCGTCGTTGACTTACTTTACCATTTTGCTTCCGTTCAGCTGTTGTAATCTCGTCGCCTTGGTGAATTCGACTCACTTTCTATAGCAATTCTCTTTCTCTGCAATTTTAATTCTTAACCATGTTTATCTAAAAGAAAAATAACTCTAAATTTACCATAACTCTCATTAAATTTTACTCTTTGAGTGTTAGATCGACATTAATTATAGCAATTAATGCGTCCAAAAGCTTCGGCCTTCTATTTCAGTGTTTTAACTTTTAAACCTTTTTTACTGTTAGTTCATTTCTACATACATCGTGTTTTCTTTGTATTTTCCTTTGTATGTTTTCTTTGTATGTTTTATTTGTATGTTTGCTTTGTATATCGCCCTTTGTATGTTATCTTGTATAAGTGCATATACAAACAACCTTATGCAAACCTCTTTTTACCTTTATCTCTTGTGATGCCTTTTATTTCTTTGTATCTCGAATATGTATATCATAAACATACAAGCGCTCCAAACATACAAAGACTTTGTTGTATTTAACCTCTTTTTGCATCTGGTTTGTATCTCTTATTTGCATCTTTCCTTGTACATTGGCTTGTATATCGAAGATATACATTGTTATTATACAAGCCCGATATGCAAGCGGTGGGACCCACTTTATTCTTCACTTGTATTTCCATGCTACAACAATACATGTATCAAACCTTTAGATACAAGCCTAGACACATACAAACTCAATTGCATCTACTTTTTAGACTTCTTGTTTTTATAAACTACAGTTCCTTTACTTTTTAGCCCTGACATGCATATAAAGTGAAATGCATCTTTCGATATACGCTAAAGTATGATGCATCATTTATACCAAACTTTAACTTCCTTTGAGTTCTACGTTGTATGTATAACGCAATGTATGCATCCAAAGCATAAACATGCAAAGCACGAAACATACCTCAATAAAACCTCCTTTCATATTCTTTTCAGTTCCGCAATATGTATATACTGTTGTATATCACCTTGTATGTTTCCTTTTGCCAAACATACAAACCTAAAATACATCCGACGGACTTAAACGATTATTCGTTTTAACTCTGAACTCTATCAGGTCTGACTTGTATGTAAGGATGAAGCATTAACAAAATGCATACAATTACAATGGTGTAATAAACCCGATACCTCCTTTATGCTCATACAATGACACCACATACAAATGACTTTGTAAATACAACATACAAACCCTCCCATAGTGCATTTTACTAAAACACTCATATCTTGCAGAACATTGGGAATTTTAGGATGGTTCAAAAAGCAACCCTTACTCATTTTCAACAAGGAATTCACCTCTATTCTGCTCTGGTACTTAATGCTATTTTTTCTTTATTTTCAATAAGGTTTGTAACACTTACCTATTTTTCCCTTTTACCACCAAGCAGACCCACACACAAGCAAAAAGCTACAGCCACAGCAGGGGTCCTCATTTTGCTATGAAGTAAAATGGGGCATGTTGCGAGCATCACAATAGTACCCTTAAATGCTAATGTAATACTAGGCACCCCATGGATATACTCACTAGGATGTTTCATGTTTGACCTCCCAAATATAACCATTTGTTTCCATCATAAGGGACAAGAGGTCACCCTGAAGGGATTACTCGATGGCTCTCCAAAGGTGGTCTCATGTAAAAGAATGGAAAGAATTTTTAGGTATGGCCAAGCTTAATGGGTTGCACAATGCATGATCCTTGATAAAACCTCCTCATAAAGAAAGGCAATTCACATAGACATTTAACCCATCTTAGCCCAATATAAGAAACTGTTTAGTGATATTCCATTGCGACTACCCGCTAAAAGGGGATTTGAACACACCATTCAACTAGAAGAGGGAGCAAAACCAATAATAACCACACCCTACGGACACCTCCACAAGTTCAAAAAAGAAATTGAAAAGACAATTATAGAGCTACTAGAAATGGGCCATATCTAACCTAGTTCCAACCCTTCTGCATTAGCCATAGTCCTAGTGAAGAAAATAATGGCACCATGAGAATGTGCATAGACTATAGAGCCCTAAACAAGAAAACAATAAAAAATTGCTATCCTATACCAAGAATAGACTAACTAGTCGACGAACTCCGTGGAGCCTGATACTTCACCAAAATTGATTTACGATCGGGGTATCACAAAATAAGGATGAGGAAGGGAGATATTCCAAAAGCTACTTTTCGATGCCACTATGGGCACTTTGAATTTTTAGTCCCACCCTTCGGACTCACAAATGCTCCCGGAACTTTTCAATCATGTATGTATCATATTTTCCAAAAATAACGAAGGAAGTTTCTCCTCATATTCTTTAACAACATCCTTATCTACAAAAAAACATTGGAAGAGCACCTCAAAGTATGAGTTTGGCCTAGAAGAGATATTATACTTAGGCCACAAGATCAACACCCAAGGGGTAAGTGTAGACAAGGAAAAGATTGCAGCAATTAAGGAATGTGAAAGACCCAAAACCCTCACACAACTAAGAGGCTTTGTAGGGTTGTGTAGTTACTATAGACACTTTGTGAAGGGGTTTTCAAAAATTGCTGCCCCACTCACATATTTGACCAACAAAGGAGCCTTTGAATGGAATGAAACAGCCCAACAAGCTTTCAAGAAAATAAAGGAAGCCATGAGTTCATGCCCTGTCTTAGCCATTCCTGACTTCACTCTACCCTTTAAACTACAATGTGATGCATCGAGAGAGGGAATTGGTGCAGTTCTTATGAAAACCAAACACCCCATTGTGTTCAAGAGTCAGAATCTCACCAAAATAGAGAAACACTATTCAATCTATGATAAAGAAATGTTTTCCATGATGCATGCCTTAGTAAAGTTTTGCCAATACCTAGTTTGCAGGAACTTCTGCATTAAAGTAGACCACAACAGTTTGAGAAACTTCTTAAACCAAAAGGACCTAAATGACAGACAACAAAAGTGGGTAAGCTAGGTACAAGCATATGATTTTGACATCGAATACATGAAAGGGACAAATAATACAGTGGCTAATGCATGTTATCCAGATGACCCTACTTGAACACCTTGACCCACATAGCAGTAGATTGGAAGAATGATATTATTGTAGAATTTGTAAAAGACCCCCAAGCCCACAATATCATGGATAGACATCCACCAGATGGAGAATACAAGGTAGTGGAAGAACTTATCCTATATAAAGATAGGATATTCCTCAAGCCCAATTCCAAGATGAAGGGAAAAATTCTTAAGGAGTATCTTGACAACCCCTTGGAAGGACACCAAGGGTATTATAAGACCTACAGACAAGTAAGGGAGAGATATTCATGGAAGGGCCTCAAGAAATATGTACTAAGGCATGTACAAGAATACATGACCTGTCAAAGGAACAAAGCAAAGCAAAACCACCTAGCAGGTCTACTAAACCTTTGCCAATTTCATATCAAATATGGGAGAGTTATCTCCATGGACTTCATCATGAGACTACCCAAAGTTTAGGGAAAGGATTGCATCTATGTGATTGGGGACTGCCTCACCAAGTATGTCCACTTCCTCACCATATCCAAATAATACCGGGCCCCCCAAGTAGCAGAAGTGTTCTTAAGAGAAATTTTTAGACTACAGGGTCTTCTTAGGAATATAGTTAGTGATCGAGATAGCCAATTCCTTAGCCCATTTTGGAAAGAACTATTTCAATTGGCAGGAACTGACCTTACACCCAACATAAGTTACCATCCCCAAATAGATGGACAAACAGATATTGTGAACAAATGGGTAGAGCGATATTTGAGAAATTGCATCACTGCCCAATAGAACACATGGGTGAAGTGGCTACATCTTGGAGAATATTGCTACAACACTACTCACCACATGTCCATCAAGATGAGACCATTCAAGGAATTATATGGGTACGAACCCACCTCTTTTAGAAACTTAATTTCACATGAAAGCCAAGGTTCAGGGGCAAAGGATTTTGTGCAACAAAACATGGACATTATGAATGCCATCAAGGACAATCTGCAACAAGCATAAAATCAGCAAAAGATCTATGCCAATCAAAATCACACCGAGAGAACTTTTGAAGTTGGAGAACTAGTGTTCTTACAATTACAATCATATAAGCAATTGTTCCTCAAGATGAGTGGGGTAGAAAAACTTAAACACCGGTTTTATGGACCCTATAAAATCTTGATGAAGATCAGGGAAGTAGCATATGAAATAGAGTTGCTTGGGGATAGCCGCATTCACAACATTTTTCATTTATCAAGGTAGAAGAAATTTTTAGGACAACAAGTTGTCCCATGCAAAGAGTTGCCTCCACTAGATGATGAAGGGAAACTAGTTCTCAAACTAGAAGTAGTCCTTAACATGCATGAGAAGAAATTAAGGAATAAGAGTAACCCAGAATTTTTTATCAAGTGGAAGGGCCTACCAGAGGAAGATACCACATGGGAAAGTGAAGAAATTTTTAAACACCCAAAACTAAAATTTCTTGAGGGCAATAAAATTGAGATGGGAGGACTATCACATCCCCTCGTACAATCTAGATTAAACTACTTACCATGAAGATCAACGAAGGAATAGCCACAAGGTTATTAAATAAAAAAGATCAAAGACATTAAGAAGGGAATAGAAGGATAGGGTGGTAGGGTGGGCACCCAATCCAATACAGCTTGGATGGGTCGATGCCATCAGTCTGCATTATGGCATTTAAGACAAGTTGACACTCTGTTATCATTGATGAGCAAGCAGCCTTGCCGAATCGACCTGTCGCACACTCCACATCCTCCCAATACGTTGTTTCATGAATATCGATAGCAGTTAAATGAATTTGGACTCCTTCAGCTCTAACAGACAGTTGCCTTCAAATTTCTCTTCAGTCAATCAGCTAGATCGATCAATAGTTGATCTCTGCATTGGTGGAGTGGGCAGAATGGAGGAAGGTTCCAGTTTCATAGCCAAGATCTCTGTGCATGGATTGTTGAACTTGGGAGCGTCGACACCTCTCCAGTTGGAGAGCTCAGTCTGGCAGATGGCCTTCAAAGGAGCCATCACAGACCTAAGGCTCAAGCACATCTTGCCAAGGCATGAAGGCCTTCTTCTCTCAACGGTTAAGATCATTCTGGAGCCAAACTTCCTGTCCGTGGATGAATTCTACAGGGTAGACTCACACATCGCCTCCTAGTTTCTAGCTTCAATCCTTGATGCAGGGGTGTGAACAGGTGCTGCAAAGAGTCTGATGCTGAAGCTATTCAAGCTGGAAATCCTTGGTGGCCTCAACTCCATACTCGGTGTAGCCATCCCTGGGGTGGGTATCCCCCACCTGAATGACATTGCCTCCCCAAAAGATCCACTGGAGGTGGTGAAAGTCTTCCCCCTCATTCTCGACCTGAAAGGTATGGCACTGACAGAACACCAGGACCGAGTCCTCCAGGTTTGTGGCTTCCTCCAGAACATGCTGAATGAGGATGGGAACCTCGAGGAAGGGGTATGGGTTGGCAGGCTCCAATCCATGGTAGTGGGGCTCGACCTTCTTTAAAAATTTGGTCTCTGTCACCCAGCTCTCAAGTAATCACTCTCAGTAAGTATATGTTTATAGTCCAGCCTCTAATGGGATAGTAAGCCTTATGGTATTTTGCTTGGACATGTTTGTAAGATTTTGCCCAAATAACTCTGTAAGGCTTTAGTGGTTTTTTGCTATGGAAGCTAGTTTGGATGGTGGCAGGTAAACAACTTATAGGCACCTGCTTGTAAACATTTCCTTCTGATCAATACAAAACTCCATATTTACGAATCAGAAAAAAAAAAAAGGAATAGAAGAATCTCTTGATGAAAGGAAAATAAGGATTATAATATTAACAAATAATAAATATCCATTAAAGTGAGGTTAGTGAGATCACCAAACAAAAAAGAAGAGACATGTTTGTTGGAGTGGATGTTAACATTGAAGGAATACGTCCCTCCAGCTATCGAGGAGTATAAGGAGAAGTGAAACTCTATAGCAAAAGGGCATCGAATCAAAAACAAAGACAAGAATAGAGAAACGGAAAAAGGATCAAGGGAAAGACCAGTAGCATCATTACCAGGTGTATCTCTGCCAATCTAATACATACTAATATGTGATGTTCATCTTCATTTCGAATGATGATTGTTTCTAGCGTAAAGCTGACATATCTGCATTAACTCATGATTCATATCTCCATAAATTTTAGTCCATCACATTAATATTTTTCTCATAACCACATATGGAATCATTACATGGTATTTCTGCAATTATTCCTTTGCATTCATAGTCATATACATATTGATTAATTAACTTTGTAAGCGTGGATCTATTATAGACAAACAATTGTCTTGACCTAGTAACACAAGTTCATGTGCATTAATGCTAGTTACCTCATACATGGATACATATCTTTATTTATATTACTTTTCATATATGTTCATGGAGTAATAATAATTATAGACATGATTGTGTATTATTATCAATAAATGATAAACTAGTAAATCCCTGAATTTAATTATCAACCCACCTGGGGAAAGGGGTGGGAAGAGAGCAGTGGACTCCACTTATGGTCCACTCACTCCAAAAAGGGAGGTTAATCCAGGGAGGAGTGGTAACACCACTTATGGTCCGCACAATCTTAAAGAAAAGGAGGGGCCATAGAGGAGTGGAAGCACTGAGACTGCTCGTAAGCTCTGCATGTTTCCGCAAGTGGGCAAAATGTTTGTCAAGGTCGTGGCATGGTTGGGGAAAGAAAGTACAAGTCACCAACAGGGAAAGTTATGGTATACAACCTCTTAGGTTGCTATATGGCTTCGAGTGGACCCACCATGCTACTCCTCTTATTTCATAATAGGTTTTATTGTTGATAATCTATAAATATAGTCATTGTGGATTAATGATAACAAGCATATATGTATGTTTTGCAATGTTGTTCATATGGTGTATGTAGGTTTCAATCAAGGATTCCACCAACAAGTTATTCATTGCAAGGTCAAGACCCTAGACCTATTAGGGAATTTGTAATCATTGGAAGTCTTTTAGGGAAAACTGAGGACAACAGACATTACAAGTGGTATCAGAGCATAATCTTTTCATCCTGTGAAAGATAGTTGATAGAAAATAGCTAAAGGGCTCAAAGAGCTTTAGAAAGGGAAAAGAGGAAACTAGCTTCAATTAATAACTCTACATCTAACTACACCATGCGTGAACAAATGAATAAAGACTTGAGGACATTCACCCAAGATCTAATGGAGAAAAATGACAAAAACACTCAACGTTTCCTCCAGGCAATCTAAAACCTAAATAACAATAGAAATTCAAATCATGAAATGGCTACCCATTCAAAACATTCTGAAAATAATAACTCAAAGAAGGACTCAACCACTAGGCCAACTAGACCCTCTTTCCTACCACAAGAAAGAGAGAAGGGAGATGAAGAGACCAATCAAACAATTAATAGCGTTGAAGAACTAGCAGAAGCATATTCAAAACTAAGTTCTACCATAAAGAAAGACGTCTCCTTTAGGGACTAATATGATGCCAAAAGATGAGATAAACCAAATCAAAAAAGAGAAATCTGACAAAGAACTCAAAGGAAGAATTAGTAAGATGTTTGTCCCAAAATTTGATGGATCCAGCAAGATAACAGTATGTGCTTGGATCCAAACATTGGACACATACTTTACACTTAGCCCCATGACGGAAAACAATGCCATAACATTTATCATCTTCCACCTAGAGGGAGCAGCCCATGATTGGTGGCATCATGGCCTTATTACCGAAGATCACCAACATATAACATCCTACGATGAGTTCACTCAAGAACTCATGGAAATATTCAATCAAAAACACCCTGAATGGTATTTCAAGGAATTGACACTCCTAGGACAACAAGAAACCATAGAAGAAATGTAACCGAGTTTCAAAAACTCTCAGTCATGGTGCCCAAAATATCCAAAAGAAGACTGACTTGCCTATTTGTACAAGGATTAAAAGATCCTATCAAAGGGTTGGTAAGTGTCCTTAACCCTTCCACACTTAAGGATGCAATCCAACAGGCACTAAGTATGGATAACCATCCACCAAAAGATAAACCCAAAAGTTTTAACATGCCCTCCAAACCCAGAAGTTATAAGAAGGAAGCTGCACTAAGAACATGTATGTATTGGAATGAAAAAGCAGAATGTGGTCATATGTGTAAATCCATGGATGATCTGAAAAGGAAGGGTCTATGATTTAAATGTCATCGACCATGGGCACGGGGCCATAGATGCAAAGGGAAGGGTCAAGCCCATATAATAGAAGTAATCTCCCAAGGGGAAAACAAGGAGAACCCCAACAAAAATGTAAGATACGAAGATGAAGAACAAGTAACTCTAGCCACTATGTCTCAAGCTTCCAAACATCATCCATTCCAAATTAAGAGCACCCTCAAAGGATAAGGTCACCACCCTTGCAGATAGTGGGGCCTCCCATAATTTTATTGATGAGAGACTAGGTACACAAAATAAATTAAAAACCATAAACTTTAAAATTTTTGCAGCAGCCATCGCCATAGGAGCCAAGGTCCAATGCACAAAAAGATTCCCCATTTAGAAATCATCCTAGGGAAGCACCCCATCAAAGAGGATTTCTATGTGGTACCCTTAGATGCTAATGTACTACTAGGCACCCCGTGGATATACTCACTAGGATGTTTCATGTTTGACCTCCCAAATATAACCATTCATTTCCATCATAAGGGACAAGAGGTCACCTTGAAGGGATTACCTGATGGCTCTCCAAAGGTGGTCTCATGGAAAATAATGGAAAGATTTTTTAGGCATGGCCAAGCTGAATGGGTTGCACAATGCATGATCCTTGATAAAACCTCCTCACAAAGCAAGGCAATTCACATAGATATCCAACCCATCTTAGACCAATATAAGAAATTGTTTAGTGATATTCCATTGGGACTACCCCCAAAAAGGGGATTTGAACACACCATTGAACTAGTAGAGGAAGCAAAACCAGTAATAACCACACCCTACTGACACCTCCACAAGTTCAAAGAAGAAATTGAAAAGACAATTAATGAGCTACTAGAAATGGGTCATATCCAACCTAGTTCTAGCCCTTTTGCATCATCCATAGTCCTAGTGAAGAAAAAAATGGTACCATGAGAATGTGCATAGACTACAGAGCCCTAAACAAGAAAACAATAAAAAATTGCTATCCCATACCAAGAATAGATTAACTAATTGACGAACTCCATAGAGCTCGATACTTCACCAAAATTGATTTACGATCGGGGTATCACCAAATAAGGATGAGGAAGGAAAATATTCCAAAAGCTACTTTTTTATGGCACTATGGGCACTTTGAATTTTTAGTCCTACCCTTCGGACTCACAAATGCTCCCAAAACTTTGCAATCATGTATGTATCATATTTTATGCAAACAACTAAGGAAGTTTCTCCTCGTATTATTTAATGACATACCTATCTACAATAAAATGTGGGAAGAGCACCTCCAACATATTGAGGAAACCCTTAAGATTCTAGAACAGGAGTCTTTATATGCCAAAGCATCAAAGTATGAGTTTGGCCTAGAAGAGATATTATACTTAGGCCACAAGATCAACACCCCAAGGGTAAGTGTAGATGATGAAAAGATTGTAGCAATTAAGGAATGACCAAGATCCAAAACCCTCACAAAACTAAGAGGCTTTGTAGGGTTGTGTAGTTACTATAGACGCTTTGTGAAGGGGTTTTCAAAAATTGCTGCCCCACTCACATAGTTGACCAAGAAAGAAGCCTTTGAATGGAATGAAATAGCCCAATAGGATTTCAAGAAACTAAAGGAAGCTATGAGTTCATGCCCTGTCTTAGCCATTCCTGACTTCACTCTACCCTTTGAACTATAATGCGATGCATCAGGAGAGGGAATTGGTGTAGTTCTTATGAAAAATAAACACCCAATTGCATTCGAGAGTCAGAAACTTACCAAAACAGAGAAACATTGTTCAATCTATGATAAAGAAATGTTATGCATGCCTTAACAAAGTTTCACCAATACCTGGTTTGCAGGAACTTCCACATTAAAATATACCACAACAATTTGAGAGACTTCTTGAACCAAAAGGACCTAAGTGATACACCACAAAAGTGGGTAAGCTGGTACAAGCATACAATTTTGATATCGAATACAAGAAAGGGACAAACAATATAGTGGCTAATGCATTATCCTAATGACCCTACTTGAACACCTTGACCCACATAGCAGTAGATTGTAAGAATGATATTATTGTAGAATATGTAAAAGACCCCCAAGCCCACAATATCATGAAGGGACATCCACCAGATGGAGAATACAAGGTAGTGGAAGAACTTATCCTATATAAAGATAGGATATTCCTCAATCCCAACTCCAAGATGAAGGGAAAAATTCTTAAGGAGTATCTTGACAAACCCCTAGAAGGACACCAAGGGTATTATAAGACCTACAAACAAGTAAGGGAGAGATATTCATGGAAGGGCCTCAAGAAAGATATACTAAGGCATGTACAAGAATACATGACCCGTCAAAGGAACAAAGTGGAGCAAAACCACCCAACAGGTCTACTACAACCTTTGCCAATTTCAAATCAAATATGGGAGAGTATCTCCATGGACTTCATCAAGGGACTACCCAAAGTTCAGGGAAATTATTGCATCTATGTGATTCTGGACCACCTCAACAACTATGCCCACTTCCTCACCATATCCACAAAATACTGGGCCCCCCAAGTAGTGGAAGTGTTCTTTAAAGAAATTTTTAGACTACACGGTCTTCTTAGGAATATAGTTAGTGATTGAGATAGCCAATTCCTTAGCCAGTTTTGGCAAGAACTATTTTGATTGGTAGGAACTAACCTTACACCCAGCATAAGTTACCACCCCCAAACAGATGGAGAAACAGATATTGTGAACAAATGGGTAGAGGTATATTTGAGAAATTGCATCACTGGCCATCAGAACACATGGGTGATGTGGCTACATCTTGGAGAATATTGCAACAACACTACTCACCACATATCCATCAATATGAGCCCATTCAAGGCATTATATGAGTACAAACCCACCTCTTTCAGAAACTTAATTTCACAAGAAAGCTGAGTTTCGGGGGCAAAGGATTTTGTGCAGCAAAACATGGACATTATGAACACCCTCAAGGACAATCTACAACAAGCATAAAATCAGCAAAATATCTATGCCGATCAAAATCACATCGAGAGAACTTTTGAAGTTGGAGAGCTAGTGTTATTACTATTACAATCATATAAGCTATCATCCCTCAAGATGAGTGGAGCAGAAAAACTTAAACCCTAGTTTTATGGACCCTATAAAATCTTGAGGAAGATCAGGGAAGTACCATATGAAATAGAGTTGCTCGGGGATAGCCGCATTCACAACATTTTTCATGTATCAAGGTTGAAGAAAGTTTTAGGACAACAAGTTATCCCATGCAAAGAGTTGCCTCCACTAGATGATGAAGGCAAACTAGTTCTCGAACTAGAAGCAGTCCATAACATGTGTGAGAAGCAATTAAGGAATAAGAGTATCCCAGAATTTTTTATCAAGTGGAATGGCCTACCAGAGGAAGATACCACACGGGAAAGTGAAGAAATCTTTAAACACCCAAAATCTAAAATTGCTTGAGGGCAAGAAAATTGAGACGGGAGGACTATCATATCCCCTCGTATGATCTAGATTAACTACTTACCATGAAGATCAATGAAGGAATAGCCACATGGTTATTAAAGAAAAAAGATTGAAGACATTAAGAAGGGAATAGAAGGATCACTTGATGAAAGGCAAACAATGATTATAATATTAACAAATAACAAATATCCATTAAAGTGAGGTTAGTGAGATCACCAAAAAAAAAAGAAGAGACATGTCTGTTGCAATGGATGCTAACATTGAAGAAATACGTCCCTCTAACTATCGAGGAGTATAAGGAGAAGTGAAACTCTATAGTAAAAGGGCATTGAAAAAAAACAAAGACAAGAATAGAGAAAAGGAAAAAGGATCAACGCAAAGACCAATAGCATCATTGACAGTTGTATCTCTGCCAATCTAATACATACTAATATGTGATGTTCATCTTCATTTCGAATGATGATTGTTTCTAGTGTAAAGCTGACATATTTGCATTAATTCATGATTCATATCTACAGCAATTTAATTCCATCACATTAATGTCTTTCTCATAACCACATCTGGAATTGTTA
This sequence comes from Cunninghamia lanceolata, assembly GCA_027924645.1. NCBI lineage: Eukaryota > Viridiplantae > Streptophyta > Pinopsida > Cupressales > Cupressaceae > Cunninghamia > Cunninghamia lanceolata. The sequence goes on along the minus strand of BSBN01002370.1, from coordinate 36,501 downwards.
CATGCTCTTTCTGCAATTATTCCATTTTATTCATAGTCATATACATATTGATTAACTAACTTTGTAAGCATGGATCCATTATAGACTAACAATTGTCTTGACATAGGAACACGAGTTCATGTGCATTAAGGGTAAGTGCAATAAGATGGGGGGCCAAAAAGTGGCCAAAATAATTTCAAAAAAATTTAAGTCATAACACGAGCACGTTATAATGCGCTCGCGTTATGGCCGAGTATAAATGAAAAAAAAAGCAATTGAATTTCATTTCACTCTCATTTTCTCCTTTGCCCGCAGCTTCCAAACCCTCAAAAATGCGCTTGCGTTTTGCAAAACGCCAATCAACACAAAAAGTTGATCAATTCATTGCCAAAATGCCGCCGTGATGTCGAGCACACCAAAGGGGTGAGTTATCTTTGTTTTTTTGTTTGAATTTCTTTCTAAATAGGTAGGTTTTTGTTGATTTTTGATGTATATTTCATTAATTGTCAGGAAATGTTAATGCACCTTCTCCTCCTCCTCCTCAAAATCCACAAAATCCTGAGGAGGAAATACCTGCAGAACAACAACCTCCTCCATTCATTCCTTGACATGCCCTTGGAACACAAGATAATATAATGAGGCAAATTGAAAACAACAAAAAACAAATTGAAGATATAATTGCAAGGTTGAAAGATCCTTCCACTTCAACCTTGCATAGGTCCACGCTTGCCGAATCTCTTGAGTCTATGTTATCAAATGTAAATTCAATTAGCAAGCAAATAACTAGTTGGACCGATAAAAAGAGAGAGTTTAGAGATTACTATGTAGATAAATTGTCGTACCAAGATGTCAAAAAATTACAAATTACAAAATTAGACTTGTGTTCAATTTTCACAAACCCACAAACAAATCAACCTCCACCCATTACATGCAAGAGGTTCCCTATCCATTGGTGCAACAACCAAGCGATAAGGGACAATTTTGGGCAGAGGTGGTGGATGGTTTTTGACCATCCTCCATGCAATAATAATGAGGTCCCGCAATACTTTTTGAGGAAACTCTACTGCGAGTTTGTCCTCAATAAAGTGCCAAACTATTTTGATATGTGGGACTTCCAGGGTAGAGGTGGGGGCTCAGCACAGGATAGACCAGGGGCACGTCTTGACCCACAGCGGGTAGTGAGATGAGTAATCAGCAGACCAGCCCACGAGCATGTTTCTATCCCTTCCATTGTGAAGGAGAGTGTTGAGGTCGATACACTGAGGTCAATTAGTGCCTTGACCCAAAGCATCATAGAGCATGTCGATCCTACAACACAGAGTGGGTTGGGAGATAGTGCGAGGAGTAGGGTCCCACCGCATACTTGCCAGGCTTACGGGTCAGCCTGTGGTTATGACCCCATGGACAATCAGGACACAGGTGCACAGGCTACATCTGCAGCTGAGCAGATGGTGACGACAAATACCCTCCTAAGTGAGACTTTCAGCCTTGATACTCAGGTAAATATTAGCAAGTTTATTGAATTTAATTTATTAAATTTCATTTTTGAAATACAAGATTAACTAATTTAAATTGATGATTTTAATGAAATTTCAGGGTCATAGCGTCGATGCAGTTTTCAGTGGTTCTCCACCTACATTTTTCACTAGATCATCTACTGTCAAGGTATGTAACTAGTAAACAATTATAAATATTACATGTGAATAGCATCGTTATATGAATTGTATTCTAATTTCTAATTTTGGATGTTGAATAGGTTAATACTGTAGATTTCATGGCAACACCTGCCAGCGGTGGTGGACTTCAAAGCTTTACGGAGGTAATAAAATAAATAGTTTAATGAATGAATTGTACTTACTAAATTTTTGTATGTGATTTGTGTGTTTTATTGTGTGTACTTCCATGTTTAGATGAACATGTGTGTATGTTAGGAGCCATGATTTGCATCACTATTATAGTTTTCGTAATTGAATAATGTTTTATTTCCAAATGATGCAGGCTGCGGAGACACCTCCCCATGTTCATAGGGCAATGGAGCAGGGTGTGGCCTCTGCGATTCATAGCTCCATGGCATTGACAGGGGTATGAGGTAGATTAGTAAATTTCAATTTACATTCATTGTTATAGTTGTCTATTTTTAAAAAATCAAAAGATTATTGATTTGAAGTTTAATTTCTATCTGGATGGTTTCTATAGGACATGACATCACCAGGGCCTATTCCTGCTACTGAGGCAAGCGAGGAGACAGATTATATGTTAGCGGTAAGTGATTATTTTGTTAAATGTTTCATTTTTTTATAACATGCAATTTCTATATATTAATGTCTATACTTTTTTTTGTAACAGGTAAAGGTGCAGGAAGAACTAAATAGGAGGAGTAGCCCTCGGGTTCGTAGTAGACCACCCACATGCATGTCTCCATCCCCTAGAAGATCAAAGGCTGTTCATGATTTATTCTCTTCACCAGCCAGAGGGGAATGACTATTTATTGTGTTCCTTTGTTGTATGCCTATATGGCATTTGTGGACATATATTTTGTATTGTACATAGTTGACATTGTATGCCTATATGGCATTCTTGTAAGCCTATATGGCTATTTTGTATATATGTTATACTTATATCGACAAATATTGATGTATGCCTATATGGATATTTGGTTAATACAAATCTTTTTTATTGATGGCATCCATACTTGCATTATAAATCCACTTTTGAATGGATATTTGTAGATGGCTACTTCAAATATTTAAAGTCCGATTGTATTACATAGGATGTTTGCATTTTCTTTGATAGGCTTGATAGGCCATGGATTACATGATGGTGTTTGATGGAAAAGTATGGTACTAGAAGACTCTAGTTCATTCTTAATAGGCTTGTGATTGATAATATCTTTGCATGATTGCACTTGATCTTGGATCATGGGCATGTTGTTAGGATTTTGATTGCATTGTGATGTTTGATGGATAGGCATGGTGTAAGATACCCAACTAGTTCTACGAAAATTTTTCCTTACTTAAACAATTTTACTTGCTATTAATTCATCAACTACTTCAACAACACAAAGATATACATCAAAGATAACTACTTGAATGAATCAACCTTAGAGTTGGGTACTTGTCTAGTTATTTGACTCAATCAACTTGCAATGTCTTATTACATGGATAATGCTTTCAATAGCATGAAGTTACAACTTATTCAATGGAGATACAAAAGAAAGGCCTTGAAGCCTTGATGTTTACAATGGTGTCTACACTTGATCAACTCAATCAAACTCAATGATGTCAACTGAATGTCAACACCTCACAATATCACAAGGGAGCATTAGCTTGCTTGTTGCATGGATGAACGTCATAGTTGCAAGACTCTTAGGGTTAGGCACCAACTGAAGGTAGTAGAGACCAGACTAGGTGCCATCCTAAGCTGGGCGCTTCCTTGAGGTGGTAGAGACATTGATGAACATCTGGTGGGGTTTGATGACTCTATATTGACACTCAAATTCACTTAGGCGCAATATTAGTGTTCTTCTAACTAGGCACTAGATAGGAGGATTCTCAGGGGTTTTGGTGCCTAGGTTACAACTTGTCAATTTCTCAAAGAATCTTTGAAACACTTGACTTCCAAGGATTATCATCTTACCCTCTGATGGAGCGCCTTGTTCCAAAATTGGTCTTGGGGACTTGCATCTCTCTTAGGTGCATGTTTGGAGTAATGTCAACTAGTATCAGTTCCTATTATCTCAATTCACACTTGACATCAAACTTTTAAATCTCTTTTACCCTAGCACCTTTATCTTCTATCAAGCGCCTAACATTCTGGAGGTGAATTCCATCTTAATCCAAGTCTTCAAGGTACTTCCAAGTTTAGGCACCAAAATAGGGTTATGGAGGAGCAAAACCATGCCTTAGGAGGATGACTGAACCCTAGGTGCTAATTTGAGGTTGCAAGAGCATAGGTATGCGCCAAGTAGAGTTTGATGCTCAAAACATTAACATTATTCAGTGAAATCCTTTTTTGACTCTAGGCGCCATTTGGAGGATAGAAAGAGGGAAGTTGACACCAACTGCATTAGGCGCATTTCTGAGGTGATGGAGACCAATAAGTGTGCCTTGTCCTCTGGCTCTATTCCTTGTTAACTTTACAACTTAGATTATCTGAACAACACTGAGAATGCTTCCCTTCTTCCTGATACAAGTTGAAAGATCCACTGGGCGCCATTTCAGGTGTCTAGAGAGATCATCAACCAAGGGCGCTAATAAAGCCTTTGGCAAATGGAAAGAGCGGCTTACTTAGATTTGATTTCTGGATGCCAGAATTGAGGCATTTTGTGCCTTGGCTAGGAGTTTCTCATTTCAATCTTGATTATTCATCTAAGTGACTTTCCTTAGCTCCCAAGCCTTCAATTTATCCATTACCCCCTGCTAGGCGCTCAAAATAGAGTGTTAACGCCTTATGAAGGTTAGGTGCATTCTGAGGGTGGGGTAGGCAAGTGAGGGTGCCAGACCAGGCCTTGAGACTTCTCTCCTCATCAAAGGCTTTCAATCCTAGGTGCCAGATCCAAGGAGTTCCAACCAACACATGCGCCTAGTGCTGTGAGTTCACCCAAAGGACATCTTTAACTTGAAAACTTTCAATCTTCATCCACCTATGCTAGGCACTCAATTGGAGGATCCCTAGAAACATGTATAGGCACCTTGAGGTTCTTAGGTGCTTAATTTAGATGATCCTTGTGCTAGGCGCTTAGTAAGGAAAACTGGAGTGAAATGGGCGCCTAGGCTCCCAAGCTTCCATACTTAGTCAAATTTTAGGGTTCTGACCTTGTTCCTGCAAAATAAACAGATAGAGTTAGTCCGAAACCAATTCATTCCCTCATCATTTGGAATTAGCCTCTGGGAATGAGGAATAGGCTAATCCATTATACACTTGATGATCAAGCCGGGAACGGGGACATGACACATGGTACTAGGCTAATCATTTTGGGTTTTGCATGAGCCCCGGACAAGGTAATAGGCATAGGGTTTTTATCTTGCATAATATTTTTTTCAAACCAAGGGTCCATGATGGAAATGATTAAGGATGATAGAATGTTTGGATTTTGGACTTTGAGATGTTTATTGTTGTAAATGTTTATTGTTTGGACTCAAATTTTGTTAAATGGTTGTTTGAAAGAGGACACATCAAACACAACTATAAAATTGGTTTAAGTATGGATGCAAATGATGTTTACTAGTTTACTAATGTGATGATGTTTACTAATGTGATGATGATTTTGCATGTTTTCAATGGTTGGGATCTACAAGTTATGCATTTTTTTGGGATGCACACCTCATTGATTGTAGTGGGATGACTTGAATGCATATTGCCTATATCCATAGGATGACTTTGTTATTTTTCCTTGTCTATGCTCATTTGCTCATTGGTATGTTGCATTGGGATGAGAGGATGGATGTTGCTTTGATAGTGATGTGTATTCGTCACCTAGTGATGGATGATCTTATATAGTGGTTGGGTGTAATGGTTATCTTCATGTGGTTGTAGATGTTGATCCTTGGTTTAGAGGTGTTTGGTAGTGTGTCTTGGTGGACTCTTGATTCTAGATTAGAGTATTAGCATAATACAAGTTCTCTTGAGACTAGGATGTCTGTATTGGTGCATGTGATCTTCTAGGAGGAGATGTTAGATCATGATGTCATGTTTGGATACCTAATTTTGTAGTTGGAGTTTTGACAATGGTCTTGTTGGTTCTCTTGGTATTGAGTACATTGGTCATGTGCTTGGGAGCTTCATGATAATGTGGTGTTGCATTTGGAGCTTAACATGGATTGATTGGTTGTAGGTTCTCATACATACTTCGAGACTTGGGTGAGGCTAGAGTTCTCTTGGGATTACAGACACTTGTTGAGATGGTTACCCTTTAGAGGTTTTAGCAGGAAGACCAAGGAGACTTTCACTTGGATATGGGCGTGAGTTAATTATGGACCTAGAGAAGATTCTTATTGGAGAGAGTCATTGTGGCTTGGTGTATCTTCGATGAGCATTCTTATTCCCCACTCTTGGTCTACTCAGCAGACTATCATCTAAGAGGTATTTCCCATCCTTTAGATGAATTTTTTTAATGTTTTATCTTCTCATGGTTATGGAGCTTGAGCTATGGTTATTTGTTCTAGAGGGTTCATTCGAGGGGTGTCTCTAAACATGCTTTTTCTCAAGTGCTAAACTGGAGTTGTCTAGATGCACAAGTGTGCCTCCCTCAATGAAGTTCCTTTTGTTAACTTAGTTCATCCTAGTGACTCAAGGGGTTGTTATATTCTTTAGGTGCAATCTTTCATAGACTAAAACATTCACTCCATGTTAAGGCACTCAAAGGAGGCTCTAGAGATGGAAAATGGCGCCTTAACTCACTTATGTAAATTTTGGACTTTTAGGCAATTGCAAGATGTCTTGGAGGGCTCAATTCTTCAAGGCGCCCATTTTGTTCACCACTTGTAGCATCACTTGTTCAAGGCACATGTGTGATTTGGTCAAAAACAGGGGCCTAGAGTGAATAGGCTTTCATCCTGACTTAATACACTGCCTCCTTCTGACGATTTTTGGGGCAGCAGAAAACCTTTCACCACGGGCAAATGCCTCAGAGCTATAAAAAATTGAGAGAGGTTATTGTAGAGGCACTCTACATGATCATGTTGCCTCAGACAGAATATTTCTAAGTGACACAGTTTTTGAGTAACATCTCATCAAAGATTGCTACCTTTTTGCACTTTGGACTCTTCAGGGATATCGTGGGTACAATGTAGCTCAGACTGTTTCAACATGTTTGGGTGAAAAATAGGACCATGCCTAGCGTAAATGTACCCATTCAGATGCGTTGGAATAGTCAATTTGGTCGCATCAAGAGCAGGATGAAAGTTACACCCCTTTGCAACTTTACACTGCCTCCTTCTGACGATTTTTGGGGCAGTAGAAAACCTTTCACCATGGGCAAATGCCTAAGAGCTATAAAAATTTAAGAGAGGTTATTGTAGAGGCACTCTACATGATCGCGTTACCTCAGATGAAATGTTTCTAAGTGACACAGTTTTTGAGTAACATCTCGTCAAAGATTGCTGCCTTTTTGCACTTTGGACTCTTCAGGGATATTGTCGGTACAATGTAGCTCTGACTGTTTCGACATGTTTGGGTGAAAAAAAAGACCATGCCTAGCGTAAATGTACCCATTCAGATGCATTGGAATAGTCAATTTGGTCGCATCAGGAGCAGGACGAAAGTTACACCCCTTTACAACTTTACACTGCCTCCTTCTGACGATTTTTGGGGCAGCAGAAAACCTTTCACCACGGGCAAATGCCTCAGAGCTACAAAAAATTGAGAGAGGTTATTGTAGAGGCACTCTATGTCATCACGTTGCCTCAGATAGAATGTTTCTAAGTGACACAGTTTTTGAGTAACATCTCGTCAAAGATTGCTGCCTTTTTGCACTTTGGACTCTTCAGGGATATCGTCGGTACAATGTAGCTCCGACTGTTTCGACATGTTTGGGTGAAAAATAGGACCATGCCTAGCGTAAATGTACCCATTTAGATGCATCAGAATAGTCAGTTTGGTCGCATCAGGAACAGGATGAAAGTCACACCCCTTTGCAACTTTACACTGCCTCCTTCTGACGATTTTTGGGGCAGCAGAAAACCTTTCACCACGGGCAAATGCCTCAGAGCTATAAAAAATTGAGAGAGGTTATTGTAGAGGCACTCTATGTGATCGCGTTTCCTCAGACGGAATGTTTCTAAATGACACAGTTTTTGAGTAACATCTCGTCAAAGATTGCTGCCTTTTTGCACTTTGGACTCTTCAGGGATATCGTCAGTACAATGTAGCTCCAACTGTTTCGACATGTTTGGGTGAAAAATAGGACCATACCTAGCGTAAATGTACCCATTTGGATGCGTTGGAACAGTCAGTTTGGTCACATCAGGAGCAGGATGAAAGTTACACCCCTTTGCAACTTTACATTGCCTCCTTCTGATGATTTTTGGGGCAGCAGAAAACCTTTCACCACAGGCAAATGCCTCAGAGCTATAAAAAACTGAGAGAGGTTATTGTAGAGGCACTCTACGTGATCGTGTTGCCTTAGACAGAATGTTTCTAAGTGACACAATTTTTGAGTAACATCTCGTCAAAGATTGCTACGTTTTTGCACTTTGGACTCTTCAGGGATATCGTCGGTACAATGTAGCTCCAACTGTTTCGAAATTTTTGGGTGAAAAATAGGACCATGCCTAGCGTAAATATACCCATTCGGACGTGTTAGAATAGTCAGTTTGATTGCATCAAGAGCAGGACGAAAGTTACACCCCTTTGCAACTTTACACTACCTCCTTCTAACAATTTTTGGGGCAGCAGAAAACCTTTCACCACGGGCAAATACCTCAGAGCTATAAAAAACTGAGAGAGGTTATTGTAGAGGCACTCTATGTGATTGCGTTACCTTAGACAGAATGTTTCTAAGTGACACAATTTTTGAGTAACATCTCATCAAAGATTGCTGCCTTTTTGCACTTTAGACTCTTCAGGGATATCGTCGGTACAATGTAGCTCCGACTGTTTCGACATGTTTGGGTAAAAAATAGGACCATGCCTAGCATAAATGTACCCATTCAGACACATTGGAATAGTTAGTTTGGTCGCATCAGGAGCAGGATGAAAGTTACACCCCTTTGCAACTTTACACTGCCTCCTTCTGACAATTTTTGGGGCAGCAGAAAACCTTTCACCACGGGCAAATGCCTCAGAGCTATAAAAAACTGAGAGAGATTATTGTAGAGGCACTCTACGTGATAGCGTTGCCTTAGACAGAATGTTTCTAAGTGACATGGTTTTCGAGTAACATCTCATCAAAGATTGCAGCCTTTTTGCACTTTGGACTCTTCAGGGATATCGTGGGTACAATGTAGCTCGGACTGTTTCGACATGTTTGGGTGAAAAACAGGACCATGCCTAGCATAAATGTACCCATTCAGATGCGTTGGAACAGTCAGTTTGGTCACATCAGGAGTAGGACAAAAGTTACACCCCTTTGCAACTTTACACTGCCTCCTTCTGATGATTTTTGGGGCAGCAGAAAACCTTTCACCACGGGCAAATGCCTCAGAGCTATAAAAAACCAAGAGAGGTTATTGTAGAGGCACTCTATATGATCGTGTTGCCTTAGACAGAATGTTTCTAAGTGACATGGTTTTTGAGTAACATCTCGTCAAAGATTGTAGCCTTTTTGCACTTTGGACTCTTCAGGGATATCGTGGGTACAATGTAGCTCAGACTGTTTCGACATGTTTGGGTAAAAATAGGACCATGCCTAGCATAAATGTACCCATTCAGATGCGTTGGAATAGTTATTTTGGTCACATCAGGAGCAAGACAAAAGTTACACCCCTTTGCAACTTTACAATGCCTCCTTCTGATGATTTTTGAGGCAGTAGAAAACCTTTCACCACGGGCAAATACATCAGAGATATAAAAAACTGAGAGAGGTTATTGTAGAGGCACTTTACATGATTGTGTTGCCTTAGACGGAATGTTTCTAAGTGACACATTTTTCAAGTAACATCTCGTCAAAAATTGCTGCCTTTTTGCACTTTAGACTCTTCAGGGATATCGTTGGTACAATGTAGCTCAGACTGTTTCGACATGTTTGGGTGAAAAATAGGACCATGCCTAGCGTAAATGTACCCATCCGAACACGTTGGAATAGTCAGTTTGGTCACATCATGAGCAAGACACCAAAAATGCAAAAGTTGCTTTGTGCAACTTGACAACATTGACACTTTTTTGCAACATGACTCAAAGACTCAAACTGACCCCAAATGACTCAAAGTGACTTAAAATCACATTGATTTGGTGCCCAATGTACATTATAGAGGTCAAGGCACTCCTTATCATCCAAACATCTTAGATGAGTGCATAGGAAAGGAAAAATCTCTAAGTTTCATCATCATGAGCGCCTAATATCAAGAGACTTTAATGGCTCAAACCTTAGCATGGAGTCCTAAGGCACATTTCATGTCTCCTTTCATCCAGTTTGGCACCCTTATGTAGATTTTTCAACTTGATTTGGCACCCTATATGTGAAGGAAGATCTAAAGGCATGAAAGTGGATGTCATATTGCAAGAGTTTGGATCATCAAAATTGAAAGAAATAAGTCTATTAAGCTTGGGCGCCCTTGGTCTTCTTTTCATTCATTATGAGCGCCTTGGGAGAATGGTATATAGGTCATCATCATGATTGGGCGCCCTGGATCCAGAGTGTTGGAGAGATCATCAAATGGTGTCTAGTAGGGTGAGTTATGAGTTTGGTCGCATCAGGAGTAGGACACCAAAAATGCATAACGTGATGATGTAAAAATGTGTACATATGTGTAAAAATGCAGGAGGAAATAAAAAAAGACAAACCTTACAAATTAATGTGCATACTTACAACTCAATGTAACATAACTTTACAAAATCAATGTGAATACTTACAAATTAATCCAATGAACCATCCAGGTCTACTCTACTCTTTATTGTGTCAAGTATTGCTTCATGGTCAGACTCACACACCTTCCACAATATTTTGTTCAAAGGTCTACCCTGATACTTTATCAAATGAACATTGGATGCCACGACAAGGTTTGAGTAATGAAGAATCTTCCGATGCATGTCAAAGTCCTGAAATAGCCAAATATTAACACTCTTATGTGGGTACCTTCTAAGCCATGTTCCAGTCTTAACCACTAATCTTGTAGGGTATTCGATGTTTGCTCCATCTGTAACAGGGGCCTCCAATTTCTTTTTGGCCTCAACACAATGACATAAGTAATAATCTGTTCCCTCTTCATTATCTTCATCTACAATAACTGCATATACATGCCCTACATTGATATGTGTAGCAAATTAGATGAAATTAGTCAACATTACAAAAACACTACAAAGTAAGATGACATTACCTGGTTGAACTAGATGAAATTAGATGCATATACGTGCCCTATATTACCTAGTTGAACTAAATCTGATATGTGGTTAAAGTCAACTGACGATTCCATCTGTGTTAGTTCCAGTGCCGTCGGGGGTCGATACGTGTCAAGTGGGCTAAGATAACTTAACTACCATTCGTCAACCCACTCCTTTAACTCACACTCATCCCAAACTTGAATTGTACAGGAAGAACAAAAGCATGACATCTTTCGTGTATGGATACTCCATGAACCTACAATTGAGCTTCTGAAAGAGTGCATCTCATTTGATCCTGTCAGTGTACAACAATCCTCATATGGTGCAATGTTAGTATCATCTATCAACCAAAAAAATCTACGAACTAAAGACTTATCTTCATTACCTAGACCCATGGAAGCATTACACCACTCGACAATCGATTTTGCATCTGTCAACTTTGCATTGTCTTTATACTTTAACTCTTCTCATGCTATGGCTCTTTTGATACATGCTCCTGCACCATCATGCTCCCCCTTTCCATGCCCGGCCTCACAAAAGTTCCACATATGTTGAATACCTATAAAATTATGCCTCCTACTCAGCCAATAGAAATTCTGTGAGTTCTTGAATTGTGACGCAGAATTATCCAACCATATGATATGCTGACTAAACGATATGCCCCTTCTAGCCAAATCATTGTAGAACACCTGAAAGCAACCTTGCACAAACTCCATAGAATGCATGCGATCATCACTAATATAGAAATTATACTCCCCTATGATCTTTCTGTCATCCTCTGTACTATCATTCGCATGAATGAATGCGATGTGCACAAATATAGAAACCTATGTGGAGTTGTAATATTATGATTGCACCTCACGCTGTGGCTGTAGACTGTAGTTCTCTGCAAAGTCGACGACTGAAACAATACTACCAACCGAAAATGTGTCCTTGCATAGACCTATAGACCTATAAGCATCAAAATGGTTAGAAAATTCAATATGTAATCTACAACAACAAGTAGTGCGTGTGTGATTTATCTTAACATAGAAAGGTTTTAGCATTTTAAAATATCTTTGACAAATTTTAATTTGAGGATACTTCTCTAGAAATTTACCATAAAACTGTGTTTGAGTCTCATCCAAAAAATGCTTTGGATGTGGCTCACGGTTCTGACTACTGATTCTCCTTCTTACCACATCCCTTTGATTCGAAGATACCCTTGTGTAATTCTTCCAAAAGTCTTCAATTAGTGATCTCAATGCTTCAACAATTGGTTTATCTTTTCGTGGTAGTCTCCCCGAGAACACCCATGATTCATTGGCATTAGTGTCCTCAATTCTTTGGCATCTTCCAACGGCTCTTGATAAAGTTTTCCTATTAATTCTCAATTCTTGACTTGTCTTTCTAATGAGACGAGCTTTCCTCGTTTGACTACTTACTATAGTCAATGTAATCACAAACTGTGTTGCATTACTATCTTTTGTGTGTGAGGTGTTACCCACACTCTCATACACACTCATTAGATTATTGACAATAGATTTTTCACTTGAAGCCTTTGATGTTCTCAACCCAAGAATCTTCATGATAGACCTATACTTTATACTTCGCATCATTTCAATGACTAGTTGACATCTTGCAGTTTCATTTAACTTTTCAAAGAACAATCTCCAAATCTTATTAGCATATCTTCTACAAGTGCGTTTTGGAATCTTACCTTCCATTGGCTGTAAAATATTCTCATCAATATCAATCAAATACTTTGGCTTTCTATGCAAAATTCTAGGTGGTGTCAAGTTAGGTAAATTCATCTCAACATTAGGAATTTCATCAATATTTAAATGAGATGGGTTAGATGGCATACCTTCGATCGAAGATGGAATAGATGACATACCTTGAGGTTGAGGTGGGAACAATGGCGTACCTCCTTCATCACATGTGAGTGATGATGTACTCTCAACTTGAGATGTGGTAGATGGTGTCCCTACATGTTGACTTGCGGTAAAGGACGTGTCTCCAACTATGGTATTCAAATCTCTCGTACCACGAAGTTTTTGCATTCATTCTCTTTGTGCCGCCAATACCATATCTCTTTGTGATGGTTGTGGTTCCTCTTCAATTGGTATGTCTTCATTTATCGTGTCCAATTTCCTCTTCTCATGAAGTTCCCTCATAGCCATTGCTTTCTTTGCATTCTTATCTTCTATCTCTTCCTGTGTTGGTTTAATTCTTGATCGTTTCCTCAGCATGACAGAGAATTTGTCTGTAGCATGATAAAGAGACCAATATTAGTTCCTAAGAAATGAATACAAGATAATAGTGGGATTGTATTTTTTTATGTTGTAAGGATTTATTCTTGTATAGTTTGACATCATGGTATGAACTAAGGTTTGTTTATTACACATAATTTTTAAAGAGCCTAAGTGTAGAAAATATACATGGCATCATGTGAGATTGTAGGTTGCTTTCTTGATTGGGAATGTGTCTATTTTAAACATGTATGATAAAGCATGATAAAGTAATTCAATCCGAAATAAGGAAAATGTAAAGAACATGCATGTAAAGACTTGACATACCTAAAAAATGAAGATTTGAATGGAGAGAGTACCCAATTATGTAGTGTTTTTATCTTCGTGCATCAAACTCCTCAACAATTTGAGTTTTTCACCACTTGCTTCCTTTTCAATGTTAAATTCCTAAAATTGAATCACAATTAACATTTCAACACTACAAAAATTGAAACTTGAATAGATATATATCAAACTTGGTGTGAAAACTATGTTATTTCCTCATTCTCAAGTTGGCAAGGCAGAAAAGGTGGTGGAAAGATCATGCAAAGGTGGTACAATGTGTCAAATGTGCATGTGAACTTCCCAATAGCATGAAAGCATTTATTTTTTGTCGAAGCATGCACAGAATCAGTAAGAAAATAGAGCATGTGGGCCTGGATCACGGGGGTAACCACTTTTTTACCGTTTCAATAGAAATACAAAATGTGAGCGCGTTATAATGCGCTCGCGCTATAATGCGCTCGCGTTTTGTCCTGCTATAGATTCATCACATTCTTTGCATTGATCACATCTTTTTCTTGCAAGGGCTTGCCAGATGCTCCGCCATATGATAGGCATAACAATGAAGGGGCAAGCCCTCATAATCAAGTTCTTGATAGAAAATGCCCTCAACCCTCAATGTCAAACCCTAATCCCTAAACCCTCAACTCTGATCCCTCGACCCTCAACCCTCAATGTCAAATCCTAATCCCTCAACCCTCAACCCTATCCCTACACCCTCAACCCTCAACGTCAAATCCTAATCCCTCAACCCTCAACCCTATCCCTAAACCCTCAACCCTCACCCTCAACCCTAATCCGTCATCCCTCAACTCTAATCCCTCATTCCTAAACCCTAAATACTATCCCTAATCCTACACCCTCAACAGACTCGATACTATACCTTAAACTCTAATCCCTTATCCCTAAACCCTCCAACCCTATCCCTAATTCTTACAACCCTCAACCCTAATCCCTCAACCCTTAACTCTGATCCATCAACCCTTAACACTATGCCTTAAACCCTAATCCCTTCAACCTCAACCCTATCCCTAAACCCTTGACCCTCGAACCTCAACCCTCAACCCTCGATGTCAAACCCTAATCCATCAACCCTTAACTCTGATCCCTCATCTCTCAACCCTAACTCTAAACCCTCAACCCTCAACATCAAATCCTAATCCCTCAACCCTAAACCCTCAACACTATACCTTAAACCCTAAACCCTATCCCTCAACCCTTAACCCTTAAAACTTAAACCCTATCCCTACACCCTCAACACTTGACACTATATCTTAAGCCTTAAACCCTCATCCCCAAAGCCTCAACCCTTAATCCTTAAACCTTCAACCCTAAACCCTATCCCTAATCCCTCTACCCTCGACACTCTAACCCTAACCTTGACATTAAATGCTAATCTGTCAACCCTAAACCCTAATCCTAAACCCTCAACCCTCAACCCTCAACACTATACCTTAAACCCTAATCCCTCAACCCTCAACCCTAAACCTTATCCCTAAACCCTAATCCCTCAACCCTCAACCCTAATCCATCATCCCTCAACTCTAATCCCTCATCCCTAAACCCTAAATGCTATCCCTATTCCTAAACCCTCAACAGACTCGATACTATACCTTAAACTCTAATCCCTTATCCCTAAACCCTCCAACCCTATCCCTAATCCTTATACCCTCCACACTCTACTTTAACCCTAATTCCTTGACCCTCAACCCTATCCCTAAACCCTTGACCCTCGAACCTCAACCCTCAACCCTCAACATCAAACCCTAATCCCTCAACTCTGATCCCTCGACCTTCAACCCTATCCCTAAACCCTCAACCCTCAATGTCAAATTCTAATCCCTCAACCCTTCACTCTAATCCCTCAACCATAAACCCTATCCCTAAACCCTCAACACTATACCTTAAACCCTAATCCCTCAACCCTAACCCTAAACCTTGTCCCTAAACCCTAATGCCTCGACCCTCAACCCTAATCTATCATCTGTCATCCCTCAACTCTAATCCCTCATTCCTAAACCCTAAACACTATCCCTATTCCTACACCCTCAATAGGCTCGATACTATACCTTAAACCCTAATCCCTCTACCCTTGACACTCTTATTTAACCCTAATCCCTTGACCATTAACCCTATCCCTCAACCTCAACCCTCAACCCTTAACCCTCAACTCTCAACATTGAACCCTAATTCATCAACCCTAAACCCTAATCCCTCAAACCTAAACCCTATCCCTAAACCATCAACCCTCAACACTATACCTTAAACCCTAATCCCTCAACCCTCAACCCTAAACCTTATCCCTAAACCCTAATCCCTCAACCCTCAACCCTAATCCCTCATCCCTCAACTCTAATCCCTCATCCCTAAACCCTAAATGCTATCCCTATTCCTAAACCCTCAACAAACTCGATACTATACCTTAAACTCTAATCCCTTATCCCTAAACCCTCCAACCCTATCGCTAATCCTTACACCCTCCACACTCTACTTTAACCCTAATCCCTTCAACCTCAACCCTATCCCTAAACCCTTGACCCTTGAACCTCAACCCTCAACCCTCGACGTCAAACCCTATTCCCTCAACCCTTAACTCTGATCCCTCATCTCTCAACCCTAACCCTAAACCCTCAACCCTCAACCCTCAATGTCAAATCCTAATCCCTCAACCCTAAACCCTCAACACTATACCTTAAACCCTAATCCCTCAGCCCTCAACCCTAAACCTTATCCCTAAACCCTAATCCCTCAACCCTCAACCCTAATCCATCATCCCTCAACTCTAATCCCTCATCTCTAAACCCTAAATGCTATCCCTATTCCTACACCCTCAACAAAATCGATACTATACCTTAAACCCTAATCCCTTATCCCTAAACCCTACAACCCTATCCCTAATCCTTATACCCTCCACACTCTACTTTAACCCTAATTCCTCGACCCTCAACCCTATCCCTAAACCCTTGACCCTCGAACCTTAACCCTCAACCCTCAACGTAAAACCCTAATCCCTTAACCCTTAACTCTGATCCCTCAACCCTCAACACTATACCTTAAACCCTAATCCCTATCCCTTAACCCTTAATGCTTAAAACTTAAACCCTATCCCTACACCCTCAACACTTGACACTATATCTTAAGCCTTAAACCCTCATCCCTAAAGCCTCAACCCTTAATCCTTAAACCTTCAACCCTAAACCCTATCCCTAATCCCTCTACCCTCGACACTCTAACCCTAACCTCGACATTAAATGCTAATTTGTCAACCCTAAACCCTAATCCTAAACCCTCAACCCTCAACCCTCAACACTATACCTTAAACCCTAATCCCTCAACCCTCAACCCTAAACCTTATCCCTAAACCCTAATCCCTCAACCCTCAACCCTAATCCATCATCCCTCAACTATAATCCCTCATCCCTAAACCCTAAATGCTATCCCTATTCCTAAACCCTCAACAGACTTGATACTATACCTTAAACCCTTATCCCTTATCCCTAAACCCTCCAACCCTATCCCTAATCCTTACACCCTCCACACTCTACTTTAACCCTAATCCCTCGACCCTAAACCCTTGACCCTTGAACCTCAACCCTCAACCCTCAATGTCAAACCCTAATCCCTCAACCCTTAACTTTGATCCCTTGACCCTCAACCCTATCCCTAAACCTTAAACCCTCAACCGTAATCTGTCATCCCTCATCCCTAAACCTTAAACACTATCCCTATTCCTAGACCCTCAACGGGCTTGATACTATACCTTAAACGCTAATCCCTTATCCCTAAACCCTCCAACTCTATCCCTTATCCCTTAACCCTCATGATTAATAGCCTTGAATGTAAAAAAATTTGAGGGGGACATAACGCGAGCGCGTTATAACGCGCTCGCGTTATGTCAAACATGACAAAAGACAGACTTGCGGGAAAGAAAAATGCAAGGCAAAACATAACGCGAGTGCATTATAACATGCTTGCATTATTTCTTGCTTTGGGAATCCCAAGCCTTGGGCTTGGGATTTGCTTTGGATTTCCAACCCAAAGGCTTGGAGTGCCTTATGAATAGTCATAGACGTGTTTTTCTATATTCTTAAAAATTTCACATAATTTCGTTCGTGCTAACCCTCAAATTTGCATGTGTTTCAAGGTCAAACAAATCAAACACATGGATAATGTTAGGCTTTCTCTTAGCTATTTGACGATGTGATTTTTTTCACATTTTAACAATGTTAAGCCTTTCATCTTTAATTTCTTTTGTTTGTGTGTCCGTTTTTAGGCAAAAACCACTATTTGGTCTTTTTTTCATTGTAAAATAACTATTCATTCAAATTTCAAAAAAATTACATATTTAGAAACTAG
Source organism: Cunninghamia lanceolata (assembly GCA_027924645.1). Taxonomy (NCBI): domain Eukaryota; kingdom Viridiplantae; phylum Streptophyta; class Pinopsida; order Cupressales; family Cupressaceae; genus Cunninghamia; species Cunninghamia lanceolata. The sequence continues at coordinate 18,637 of BSBN01002370.1, read as the reverse complement.
ACTCCATTCTACAAATATTAAAAAAAAAAAAATGATTTTCAATTAGTTTTCAAAATTTATAAGGGTAGCACGGCCAAAATTCTATTTTTTAGGATGTGTCCACTTTAAAAATTAGTAAAAAATCAAATATTCATCAAAAAATTATTAGAAAAATTGGGCATAAACTACATGCTATTAGCTAATTTCTCACTAAAGCGATTTTAAAAATACCAAAAAAAAGTTGACCTTTTGAGGGAGCCACAAAACATGCTATGTTATATTTTTTGACAGGAACAACACCAATTTCTGTGGCTCCCTCTTTTGAACCCCTTAATCTATGCCATTTTCAAAACAAAATAGTATTTTAGAAAGTAGACTCGGAGCACTACGAACATTGTTTTGGTTGCATCTCCAAATTTTGAGTGTAACTATGCTCAATTTCTCATCCAAGGCTAGTATTTCCTGATTTCAGAAAAAAAGTGGCCACTTAAGACCCCTTTTTGGCCCCCCATCTTCCTGCACTTACCCTTAATTCTAGTTACCTCAAACATGGATACATATCTTTATTTATATTACTTTTCATATATTTTCATGGATTAATAATAATTATAGACATGATTGTGTATTATTATCAATAAATGATAAACTAGTAAATGCCTGAATTTAATTGTCAACCCACCTGGGGAAAGGGGCGAGAAGAGAGCAGTGGACTCCACTTATGGTCTGCCCACTCCAAAAAGGGAGGTTAAGCCATGGAGGAGTGGTAACCCCATGTATGGTCCACTCAATCTTAAAGAAAAGGAGGGGCCACGGAGGAGTGGAAGCACCAAGACTACTTGTAAGCTCCGCATGTTTCCGCAAGTGGGCAAAGTGTTTGTCGAGGTCGGGACATGGTTGGGGAAAGCAAGTACAAGTCACCAATAGGGAGAGTTGTGGTATACAACCTCTTAGGTCACTATATGGTTTCGATCGAACCCACCATGCCACTCCTCTTAGTTCACAATACGTTGTATTGTTGATAATCTATAAATAAAGTCACCGTGGATTAATGATAACAATCATATATGGATGTTTGGAAATGTTGTTCATATGGTGTATGCAGGTTTCAATCAAGGATTCCACCAACAAGTTATTCATTGCAAGGTCAAAACCCTAACCCTATTAGGGAATTTGTAATCATTGGAAGGCTTTTAGGGCAAACCAAGGACAAGGGACATTACAATGGCAGCTTGTGTGTTGAAGTTAAAGACAAGTTTGCATAATAGGATCAAAATAAAATATATGGAATCTGAGAATCTGTAATTTTTTGATTCCATGGGAGCCTTTTACACAAAATTAAATAGACCCCTAAATCTATTTATATTCCCTTCTGAAAGAAATTAGGAAGCCCCTCTATAGACTACTTTGTCAATCCTCTGGCTAGATATTTTCTTCTTAGAGGATGCTTGCTGCTATATTTGTGTAAGTGATTCCATAATTTCTACTTTGGGAATTCATCATCATGCATAGGACCACCACATAAAGAATATAAAATTAAACTGGAACTAGTTTCTCTAAATTTTTTACTTGATGAAAATGTCTATAGTTTTAAGTGTTGCTGAAGTTTGAGGGGAAACTATCCCCCTAGACAAGAATGGATGCTTTGCAGACTCTTGTGAGCCAAGCAATTTTATTAACAAATAGTCAATTAACAACATATATTAATAAATCTATTAGACCATATGATTTCTCCCTATAGAAATGCAAAGTGGCCTAAAATATGTGTTATATTGTCTTGTTATTGCAAAAGGCTTATTTCAATTTATTATAAATTTGAGAGAACCCCTTCAACCTGAAATTCCTATAGTCCTTGGATTCAAAATCTATTATATACTTTTTAGGGATAAAATTTTGGCCTTAAAGTTTAACATTCCACTGTAATGAGGCTGCCCATAAGTCTAGCTCCAGCAGACTTGTGGCTAGGTTGTGATCTAATGTTTATGGCATGTGTTGGGGTACGATAATATTCATAGTCCAAGCTCTCCCTCCAGTCTACAGTATGCACTTCTTAGAATTGCAGTCAAAATACATTATATCCTTTTTAAGGAATGAAAGCTTGACAAAGTGCGATAGTAGTTCATTGAGAAATTAAAGCCTAATATCCCACCTCATCAAGGCTTCCCATCAATCTAGCTACAATGGACCTATGTTGAGATTGTTGTGTATTGGAGAATGATTTATATTTACAGACAGCTTACATTCACTATCAGTATCTACTTCTTAAGTTAAGGACTCATGCAAAATCCTATGGTGAAGCAAGAAAAGTGTAGCTCATTATATAAAGAGATAATCATTTTTAACTAAGTATCAAAATTTACATATTCCAACTCATTTAGATATAAACATGGCAAAATGATGTCAAAGGCATAAACTTTTCCACCTTAAGCCATCTGCTTATAAACAAATTTCCAACAATAAAAAAATCCTAACATCATCAACAATGATGTAATTTCTTAATCTAAAGATAAATCCATATTATTCTACACTCACGCAACCACTAAGAACTCTACAACAAACAAATAACTGCTAACCTTGAAAAAAACCCCATTCTAAAAATTTAAAGTGACTCACTTTTGGCTAAAACCCACCCACTTATTATGGGTTGTCCACATTTAATCTTGACCTAATCAACTTTTTTTGGATTGAGAATCAAGCACCAATATTATTCAAAAATAACCAGGTACTACATCAAAGTGGTTGGAGATACCACACCAAAATTGCTACGTACATCAATCCAAAATTGCTTTCTTCCTACTATATACAAAAAGTTTTATAGATCAAAAACTAAAGTATATACTAGAAAGGATAATCATTTTCTATAGACTGTTCATTATCTATTAAATTTGTTTGTTGCTATAAGTTCCTGCCCTTTTCTTGGTCTTAAGATCTAGCTCTAGAGCTTCCTATTCCTCCATCTCTGTAAGAAAGCGCATGAGGGGACCATCCCAAATCATTGTCTCTGACATTCTCTTCCATTTCCTCCTCCATTGTAGGCCTATTTTTATCTACAACTTGTGATTCTCCTGTTGTTTCCATATATGGATAATACATCCCTTAGCTGTCATCAAGTTCAGTGCCATGCCTAGAGTCTTCCATTTCAACTTTTTTGAATTCCAACCTTGGGTTATCATACCATTCTCCTTCTTTGTCCCATATGTGTAGCCTATTGTCACTATTTTCATAGGAGTCAAGCCTAGTGATAGCTCCAATCTTGGGTGATATTCTTAGCTGCTCTGTGTTAAGACTATAGTTCTGTCCTAACATCTCTAGCTGCTTATAAAATTCACTTTCAACTTTCTCCAATTCTTTCAATTTACTGTATAAGTTTTGGAAGTCTGTATAAGCATTGAAGAACTTCTCAGCAAACTTCCTGGGGCTTTTTGCACAAAAATCTGTTTCTTTGTTGTCCTCTTTGTAGAACATTGTACCTATTTCAACCATTCTTTAAACCTGCCAAGATAAATCTCCATTGTTAGAGTGACCTATTCAAAGAAATTAAAAACTGTGAGATCTAAAAGAATCCCAGTGAGCCCTCTTTCCTTGCCAAGAAATATTTCTTCATTCTTTTTTTCCATAGGAACCATAGAATTTTAGAAGACATGACAAACAAAAACAATTATTTTTTACATTCAAACCTTTGATTAGACCAGAAAGTATTTCTTTCATAATCATATTAACTGAAGGAGACCATTTATCAATATTACCCATATAAAAAGACCAAACATACTTCGTATATAAACATTCAAAGAAAATATGGGACACTGACTCTGACTCATTACATAAAGGACAAATTACAATTTCAACTCCTAGGTTTAGTTTATTTAATAACAATAGCCATTTACAAGAAGCTTTATTTGGTACTAGGACTTTAGACCACAACAGTTTAAAGGTTCTAATAAGTTCTACGTCTGTAAAGGACCCAGTCCAAGAGAGGTTGATGTGATGGAGAATGTCCTGCGATTTTTTCAACATTTTATAGATCAACTTTGGCTTTACTTGAGTAAAGGGAGTTCCATCTTCCCACTTCAGTTTCCCTATTCTCTCATCTCCTATTATTTCTATTTTATTATTCAACTTGCATATCAATTCTTTATTGATGGTGGAGAATGTTCTAAAATACTTGTTGTCTAACTGAAACTGGCTTTCTATTTGTTTCCAATCTTTTGGCAATCCTTGCTCAAACAAGTTTGCTAGTATGGATAGGCCTTTATCATTACATTTTTTTTCTGAACAACCTTGAAGCAAAGCTAAAGGCTTATTTTTATCAATAACATTCCACCATATAGACCTTTGTCCCCAAATGACTCCATTCCACCTGATAGCTTCTCTATCCAAAATCAAGGGTTTCACCATTTCCCATGCTTTCCAGATACTACAAAATACTACAGACCCCCTAGCTTAGAGAGAGAGTCCCCTAGCAGGGTATCATAAAAGCCAATCCTACCCCAACCTTTCTTTTTTGAGGGAGTAGCATTACAAATATTATGTCTGACCAAAACTTTCCAAGGTTCTCCCCCATTTAGGGCATTCATGATCCATTTAGAGGCCAAGGCCATTCCTTGGATTTTCAGGTTCTTCAGACCCAACCCTCCTAGTTCTTTACTGACACAGCACCACTCCCACTTTACAAGATGCTTTTTTGGTTTTCCTTTACCATCACACCATAAGAAATTTCTTATCAATTTATGAATAATCTCAAACTGGTAGTTGACAAATAGCCACATGGAAGAGTAAAAGATAGTATACTTGCAGAGAGGATTTTTTGATAGACTTGTTTTCTTCCAGCTAAGGAAAGATACAATTTGTTCTATTTTTTTAGCTTTTTTTCAATTTTGGTGAAAAGCCAATGTCACATTACATTAAGAGAGGGGCACACCGCAAAAGGAATACCAAGAAATCTAACTTGCACTTAAGGTCCTCCCTGCTGCCATTTGTCCCTCATAAACCAATTAGGAATAGTTTCATCCTAAGTCAAAAAGATGGATTTAGGGTAGGAGATTTTTACCCCTGAGGCTATGCAGGAAAGGTCAATTCTTATTTGTAGATTTTCTATCTCTTCTTTCTCTGCCCTTGGAAAAAGGGCAGTATCATCTACGATTTGGACATTCAGAAGCCTATCACCATTAGGAAATAATTTGCCTTCAATTTTTCCTTCAACTACATCTGATCTCAAAATGTAATGAAGAGCCTCTGAAGAAATTACATAAAGGGAGGGGGCAAGGGGAGAACCCTGTCTGATTGACCTCCCCATCCTAAATGGGGCAGAGAGTTCTCCATTCACTTCCACCTGAGCTGTAGCATCCACAAGAAAACATCATAAGCATTTTGATAAAGACTTTAGGAAATCCAATAGCACTAAGCATCAAAAAATAAAGGACCACTCCACTCTGTCGTATGCTTTTTCAAAATCTAGTAGTAGTATACCTGCATTTTTCTTGGAGTCTTGAGCCCATTGAAGGGCTTCCTAGCCTGTTATCAGGTTATCTAGTATATATCTTCCCTTAATAAATCTAGTTATTTTATAGAACACACATAGAATCAAAGTGCCTAAACTTTTTCCTCTTAACATTAGCTTTATTAGTATCTTAACATATATTTCAACAAGTATCATGGAGTCACATCGATTGTGGATGAGAAGATGGACAAATGATTGTGTAAAGTTAAAGGTGCAAAAATTGCATTCACATACAATGGATGGTTCAACTTTTTGAAAATATATGCAATAAAAATTTTAGTGCTAAATGGTAAACAATTAATCTATGGTTTTTAATTTTTATTTATTTTTTTAATAAATAGTAAAATAGAGATGCATTCTCTAAGTTACATATTTGAATCATAAATATAAGTTAAGGTATTTTAATGTTATAGTAAACAAAACAGGAAAGTGGATGAAGTTAATGAAAAAACTAGAAAGATAAATATAATAAAGTCTCAGATTCCTAAAAATGATTAGAAGTATTTAAAATAATGTGTTAAATAGATACAACAAACCAACATCCCATTAGCATGAACCTGATAGATTCCAAAGGTTGTAAATTATGTGTAATGACACAGGCATTTGTTGCTACCAGCTACTATGGATGTGCATTACAAATAAAACAATTATGACAAAATAGAATTCATCTTTGACTCCATCGTAAATTTCAATATCTACAAGCGTCAACTTAAACTGAATATTGCAAAGGTTCTATACATATTTCTATTACTTTTACTTTTATATTGTTAATGTACAAAGAGATTTGTTTAATAGATATGAAGAGATACGTAGATAAAATTGAAACTATACAGGGGAGAGAATAAAACTTGATGAGTTGGAGGATACATAGAATTTGTACAAATATGACACTCAAGAAGTTCGTGTACACCAAACATTGGAGATATAATAGGCTTTACATTATTTGAAGAATGTGCCTTTTGAACAGAAGGTTACTCATTTATGGTGCTTGAAAGAGATTCAACATTTGAAAAAACTGATCATTTATTAGCGATAAAATCCACCCTTACTTCTGCATAAGGAGCTTCATCTCCTCTTTGTTCCTTCATAGCCCTAATACAGGGCATATGGATTCACAAGTATTGATCTAGCTATATTGTCCCTACCTAATTTATATCTCCGATACATCTCAAAGTCTCAAAGCACTCACTATATTTTGTAGGTACCAACTATTTGGAAGCTTCAATAACATTTAACAAAAGACTGATAAGAACTTGAGACAAGTGTAAGATTGGGCTAGTATGGCATGTCTTAGGCCATAAGTCAACTTTCACATCAGTTATACAAGCAAACTTAATTATTTATACATTTTCATTGGATTTTTGAGGTTTATCCTCTGCCTTTTTATCTTTTAGCCTAATATTACAAACACTAATTTTACAATAAAGACATAAGAAGAAACCTTTTTTTAAGTTCAAAGTTGTCAACATGGCATTACTCATCATCCGTGGAAGATTACAGGAATAAAAGAGAGTGTTGAGCTTAAGACATAAAAGATGTGCAGTGATACCTTCCATAAAATGAGAAATGAAACATGCTTCTTAAAATTAAGTTAAGGACTCATGCAAAATCCTATGGTGAAGCAAGAAAAGTGTAGCTCATTATATACATAGATAATCATTTTTAACTAATTATCAAAATTGACATATTCCAACTGATTTAGATATAAACATGGCAAAATGATGTCAAAGGCATACACTTTTCCACCTTAAGCCATTTGTTTATAGACAAATTTCCAAAAATAAAAAAATCCTAACATCATCAACAATGATGTAATTTCTTAATCTAAAGATAAATCCATATTATTCTACACTCATGCAACCACTAAGAACTCTACAACAGATAAATAACTGCTAACCTTGAAAAACCCCCCATTCTAAAAATTTAAAAGTGACTCACTTTTGGCTAAAACCCACCCACTTATTATGGGTTGTCCACATTTAATCTCGACCTAATCAACTTTTGACAAAAGATGACAACGCATATATTTGTACTATAATTTGACAAGAAGTAGCCTAAAATTTCCCTTCTCACATCTCTTTTGCTTACCATGACAATCTATGTTACTAGAAATGAGAAACAGAAACACAACGGCAACGTGACAAGAGACGAGATATTTAAAGGTTGCGTATAAGAAATGGATTTTAACATATATTTTTTCAAAATCTTATATTTATTATAAAATATTATCCCATGTTAATAAAGATGCATACAAATCAAAATTTGTGAAATTAAACACAAAATAAAAGTAAAACACTGAGAATATTCTATATTACTTTAAAATAAATTAAATGTTGGAAGGGGCACTTTCCTCTACATTCTCTTGAAGTACTTGAATTGGTAATTCATCATTCCCATGAGCCACCATAATCCCACATCGTATGAGGCCAATGGAAGCTCGAGATAAAAGAAGATTTGTACATACACAAGAGCTTCTACATTTATTTTTTAGTAAGATTTGTTTTAAATTAAAAAATTACTTTAAAAAAATATTATAAAAATAATTTTTATTCCAAAATATTATAAAAGCTATAATAAAATTTACTATAAACAATATAAAAAAAACCCATTTTTATTTCAAAATATTATAAAAGTTATAATAAATTTGTTTTAAAGTAGTTTTTTTTAAAACAATATTATAAAAACTAACTTTTATTACAATATAAAAACTCATGAAAACTTTTAATATAAATCAAAACTCACTCTTAATCGAATATAAAGAGTCATGAAAGCTTTTAATATAATATAAATCAAAACTCACTTTTAACCCAATATAAAGAGTCACGAAAGCTTTAATACTAGCACCTGCACCCTTTGGAGGTTCAAGGGATATGCCGATAGGATATTCATGGGAAGAGTCAATGAATGTAATAATACACAAATAGATCTATAACAATAAATTTATACATGCTTTAAGTACAACTAAAGATTTAATTCAACAAGTTTTTAGATTCATTTGTAATAGGTATGATAGTGCTATGAACATAAACAATCCCATGTAATTGCATGATCAAAGATTAGTATCGATGTTGCATCAAGGTAAATTTCATAAGTGTTTCTTTTCATCTTTGTAAGAAAATTCTCTTTTGCACTTGTTGTGATCCATGTGTACAAAAAAATAATGTTGTCAGTCCAAAATCACAATTTGTATTCATTTTCTTATGAATGAAAACCAAGCAATTAAAAATAAATTCTAGTAGGTGGACAATTCTTGAGGTTTTAATTTTTTTGGTCATCAGTTGTTGACCTGTGTAAGATAAACAATGTAATTGGTTAGTTTTTGTATTTGTATGTTTTTAAAAAGAGGATATTCAAAGATTAGAAAAAAATTCATTGTTTCTTATTTGAGTAATCTTGCAAGTAATTGTACATACCTAGAATTATCGTTGTGAGAGTAGTTGTAGGCAAGCTTCTTCTTTCTTTCTGATGCAATCCATCTTTAAAGGGTTATAATCTCTTAAAGCCATTCTTCAGGAGTATTCCTCTATGGCCCTACATTCCTCTTGCCTCTTCTTTCCTAGTTCATGGAAACTCCTCTCTAAGCCATCTTTGTTTGCTTTGATACCAAAATTATACACGCTCATTTATTCTCTATTTTTCAAACTATTGACTTGCACTAAATAAATAATCAATCACAATGAACAAAAGAAGAATATAACAACCAAACATATAATAAATAATCACCTTTTAACAACAAATAGAAAAACATAATGAATATCCCTTTAATTTAGGAAAGTAAAAAAAATTAAATATCATCTAAAATCTACCGTAATTTTAACCAAATGAACCCCTATATAACTAAACAACTTTGTATAGAAGTGCACTAGTTCAACTCTTTTAGATCCCAAATATCAAGTTCATCGATCACATGACACTTGTTTTCCCTTTCCCACAAAAATTAAACAATTACAAACAACTGCTATTATTAGAAAATACAATCCCTCTCATCAATTTCCCAACCACTCTACTTAAATATCATCCACTTCAATGGTGAAACAATCCATAGTAATTTTACACCTCATGCACAACAAAAAGTGGTAAATATTTGTTCTATTTTTTTTGGCCAAAATTGACTTTTGACTATTGAAATGGATGGTATTTACAAATAGTCTTTCCCAACTATACTGCACAAATAAGAAGCTCTTTGGTAGGGGATTGCTTCTTTCAAAAGACCTTGAACACAATGCAATCAAGATTCTTTAGGTTTTTGAGAGAATCAAGTGCCATGGGAGGGAAAATAATTCCAGTAAGTTGCCTTTGTCTCCATGTATACTTGCAACATAATCTAGCAACATTATAGTAATGTGAGCTTGACCTCGAGATCAATGTTGTGAGTGAGGAGTGTTAAAGCACCCTTAATGTCAAGAGGAGATAGAACCCTGACCCTTACAATGAGAGTTGAAGTCTAGGGGAGCCCTAGTAGTAGTACATCGCAAGGATGAGCAATGTTTCATTGATCTACCCCTCTCTATGCGTGAATCAATAGAATCCAAAGGACATTTAACAACTCTAACATCTATGAGTGGCTAAAAAGAAGTAATCAATCATAATTTTGAAGTAAACAAAGATAAAAATTTCTATAGAATATGCACAAAGCAATATATTTATCAAAACTTCTAAATTCTCAAAGTAAATTTTATACATTTATAATGTATAGTCAATTTCATAAATTCTTCTAAATAAACATGTGTGTTTTATTTTTAAGGACACACTTGTTGAACCATTTTCAAGGTCTATAGATGGCTAAAGAAATGTGAAATTTCCTTTGGAGGAGGCTCAAAAAGTATGACCACAAATTACAGAAGAACTATGCAATTCTATGCTTTCTTCATATATCAGTCCATGCACGCACGCCCCTTGACATGTTCACAGTTCAGAAATCTCCTTCAGTGTTGAGGATTCCTTAAAATTTTAAAAATAACATTAATTTCATAGTTCAGAAATCTCCTTCAGTGTTGAGGATTCCTAAAAATTTAAAATTAACATTAATTTTAGTCGAATCCAAGGATAGAACAAAATTAATACAACATTCTAGTGGAATCCTGAAGGATAGAACAAAATTAATACAACAAAATAATACCTTGATTTGCTTGAGTAAGTCATAGCCTATCATTCCAGGCATACGGTAATCTATGATGATCATGCATCAGAAAAAAAGATGAATAGAAATTCCCATCAGATCATGTGTTGCTGTAGAAAGTAAATTCAAAATGACAATGAAATGTAAAAACAAATTGAGGTTAATTGAAGGCAGCTTACTGCTGGGGTCCAGTGCGAAGACAAACTATTTTTCTGTTTCCAAGAGTAGCATGTCGTAGTTGTAGCCGCTGGTTTTGTCTGAAATGGCGAAGTGTAGTGCCTTTTTGGCCATGGCGGGGGCAAGCACAGGGTAAAAAATTGATATCTTGAAACCCTAGAATCATTAGACAGTGAAGACTCATCAATCCTACTCTCAATCTCGATGTGCGTATTGGAAGCTGACACATTTTGCTTAATGGGTTTCTTCCTTTTTTGATTAAAACCTTCTCGATTGGTAGGGCATCTTCATCTTCTGATCAAATAAATGCTAAAGACAAATTAAGATGTAGGCATAGTTTCAGTCATATTTTGGAAGCTTGGGAAGCATATACCTTCCATCCTTTGGGGACATTAAAACCACCGTAGGAGATGTCTACAATGGCGTTGTGCACGTTGCTTCCACATGAGGATGAAGTCTGAGCGTCTTGAGTGGCACTACATAGTTTGGGATTTTATGTTCTGACATTTCCAAAATTTTATTAGTCACATTTTTTCTTTTGGAATTAGATGGCTAAATGTTGCCAATAAAATTGACCTTGCATATTTCAGAGATATGCTCACAATTTAGCAATTGCAGATGTGGGCATATTTGAATTTTGTTTGCTAATTGATATATATCAACACTATTTATGCTCAATCCTGGATCTGTTACTTCTAAATGCAACCATTAGGTATATTAAATTAATTAACATTTTAACCCCATTCTTGAGCTCTGATATATTTCAAACTTACTAGTTCAAGTGTTCTGTTAACTATTGATTGTAAACAACGCATTTAGATAACTGGTTACCTGAACATTGCATTACTCTTCTTAACACATGTATAGATCCATAAAAAAGATGGATGACTTGTATTTTATCCACATCTAAAGATAGAAGAGCATTTTAAGGCCTCTGAATGTCACAAATTTGAAACTGTCTGCAATTAAAGTTTACCTGCTATATGCCCAAACAAAAAAAATTGCTGATTACATTTGAAATAGACATTTCTTTCCGCAACTCACTTTACAATTTCACACAAGGGACTAAATTGCCTTGCATCTCTTAGTTTATTTATTTACCCCAAGATTTTTGTTCTTTTTCAATAACATGCATTTTTCATTTTTCCCTTGCCTTTTTTTTGGACTTTTTCGTCTCTTGAGATTGCCAAACTTTCACCATTCTGAGCTTTTGGTTAATCTTTAAATAGAGCCTTATCAATTTAGTCTTTATTTGGAGAGTACAAATATTTAATGTCTCTACCAGTAGCCTATAGGTCAATAGGAAATATGTAGGATAAGCTAAAGCAGAGAATGTTGACACCACTCTTCAGGTCCATTTTTATGGTTTGATGTTTACTTCCATCTTTATTTAGAATTTTCACATACATGGGTGTTTTTCTTAAACTCAAGTTTGCCTCTCAAGAGAGCACATTTTATTAAAGTTGTGCATCTTATAACCTCTTTCAATTTTAAAGAAACGCATAATTAAACTAAAATATTTCAATTGAATCTCAGTGGCAAATAAAGCTGAAATTGTTTGTGCTTTCTTTGGCTTGCTTCAAGTACTTCAAGAGAAAACATTTTTAATATTTTATTAAAGTAGTGCATGTAACACTAGTTTTCAAGCATGAGGGAACCCCTGCAAATAAATAAATTGAAATATCTCTACCCAATAATTGGCAGCTTGAAAATAAATATGGGATGTATAAATTTGAAAAGTAACACACAGAGAGAGACGCCCAAATAGAGTTGTAATGACAAAAATACCTGTAATGAGGTAGTATCTTCATATAACGCATTCCCATAATATAAAATCAATACATCCCAAAGGCAAACATCATAGTTGCTACTATGTACATAATAAGCAAATAGTTGGTCATGCAGACCAACCTGGTGGCCCTTTATTCTAAGCCGCTGACAAGCCCAAATAAAGCATATAGCATACCCTGTAGTAAGAGCAGAATCTTAATTATGAGGGGGAGGCACAAACATAGGCATAGCCCCACCCATTGGGTGAGTGTAGAAGTGTTGGTAACCATGTGAGCAGTAATGTCCATGGTGCCTCTGCTTCATATGATGATGATGAGAATGACCACGAGGATGAGGACGAGGACCATGGTGATGGAATCTATAACCAAGGGATGCTTCAAAATCCATACAGGGGTAGTGGGGGAACCTGTGCTTTTCTTTCTCTCCTCCATGCTTGTGCTCTGATGTTCGCATCTAATTTTGAGATGCTCATGGTGTTTGTGCATGATTTTGAGATGCCCCATAATGCTTGTGCTTGATTTTGAGATTTCATTTCAGTTTGTGCTTGTGATGGGGAGATGAAAAGCCTTCAAAAGGAGGATGCCCACCAACGTGTGGTTCCCATGTCACATGTAAGAGTAATGAAGGGCATACACTTGACTCCCAGCTATTACAACAATTAATGGAAGAAGTAAATGAAATCCCAAATAGAAAGTGCAATTTCCAACTGGAATGTGTGAGTAGGAACTATTAATAGACTTCACCTTGTATATTGCTCTAAATTTGGATCCAAGTTGTGCTATGGCACCCATGGGTAAGACCATGGCGGTTGCTTTCTTACTTTAGTCTTCTGAAATAATTATGTGGTTGACAACCTGTGTGCTCATGACTCTACCCCTTTTCTATGAGTAGAGGGATCCTTACATACAACCCTTACTTATCAATAGTAATAAACATATTTTAACTTAAATATTTCTTATCACATGTTTGCTGCGAATATTGCAAAAAGTATTGCCTGCACTCCAAAGAGACTAGGGGCCAGATCTCCTTGTCCATTTGAATTCCAATCAAAAACACATGCCACATTATTAAAACCCCAAAAACACGTATCACAACTTTCAATATAACGCAAGCATTATACTAAATCTGACACTAGTTACCCCAAAAATGAAACGTAGGCTAAAACTACTTTCTGAAAATTTGTTGTTCACATAGGCTCTTAAAAAATGATATAAATCAATCCTACACTCAATCTTGGCTAACAAATTACTTTGTTTCGTTCAAAAAGTTTGATTAAAAAACACCAAAGGAAAAAATAATTTCACTTTCTTTTTCTCATATCAGTAATCGAAAGAATGTCTATGAGGATCTTTTGGAACTACTGCAGAGGACAATCAAAAGAATGTCTATGAGGATCTTTTGGAACTACTGATAGAACTACAGAGGACAATCAAAAGAATGTCTGTGAGGATCTTTTGGAACTACTGATGGAACTTCAGGGTAGAATTAGAAAGAACTTGATCCAATTTTTGGAACTTCTATAGGGCTCTTAGATGATGAGCCTTTTGAAGATGAGCCCTTTAAACTAAAAACTGACCTCTGCAGAGCAGAGCATCTGGTCCATGTAGTAGTAAGAAATATGGTTTTTAAAAAGTGAAGTAGATGAAGATTACATCTTTAAGTTTGTTAGAAGAGAATGCAGTCATCAATAAGGGCATTACACTTACTACAAAGTCACGTCAACGATAAAAGATTTGACCCACCCACAAGATAGCACAAAGCCAATAAAGATCAATGTGAGACCATCAACTCTTACAAAGGCCAAACATAAAGACACTTGGACTTCAGATAATGAAGTGATCACCAATTAATAGAACTGCATCCTCGATGGACACCATATTCGACAATATCATAAAGTAGTATATAAACCATCATAATTCTAATAGCAAGGTGCTACAGATGGAACAATATCATCATCATGCTTAGATCCTTCACAAATATCATGCTCGTAGTAATCAAAATGAGATTCCATCAAAGATCACCTTCTAATTCATAACCCAAATGGATATTCCACTCTAAGTTCTTCAATGATGGATTTCTAGATGCTAGCCCATATTAACACACCTTCAAGGACATTGTTGAGTTTTAAATTTAACCACCAAACACACTCTTTAATGTCAACATGAAAACAAAGATAATAACACAAATAAAACCCAAAATAATGGTTGGACACACAAAAGTTACCCTAGAGAAACCCTAAAAGGGTGAAAAATCTAGCAAGAGTGAGTATCAACTCCGCATACCACTATATATCTGTCATATATACATTGCAATAGATGGAAACACACCAAACTAGCCTTTCAACATGTCTTCAAGCTTGTAGAACCTACAACAATGTCCACCATCTCTAAAACCCTATCTTCACAATGATAGACCCTACAAATTGAGTGTAACATAAGGATACCAAAAGAGCCAACCCTTGAACCATGTGAATAATTGTGTATATAGTCCCTTTGTGACTATAGTGGCACCAAAGCACACTTACCAATGCTTGGAAGATGAAATGAATTAACATGACCCTTCACATTCCATGACTTTTTTAGACTATGGAAAATTCATCAATTCTATAAGGGGCCATTTATGTTTTCATCATGATCGCTAACACTTTTGCCACCTGCAAAAAGCAACAAAAATGCCAAAATGGGAAAACCACCTTGTTCTAAAGTTTGGAATCCTATCCTTTGTCTGTTGTGAGATGCTTCAAATAATCTTAAGTCTACCAATTATTTGTATACAATCTTCTTAACATCTAAAGTCAACAAAATCCAATCTCCATGAGAAGGCAAGTCTTGAATCACTTCCTTTTGATAGTTAGTGTATAGATGATATTCATCATGAACTTGAATATTTTCCTAGATTAAGCTCAGGGACTCATAAGATGTGGGAACTTCTTCAAGGCACATCCTCCTTCAAATATCATATTGATGAACTGAAAGAGATCAGAGAGAGCTATGAGTGCTATGGACGAGCTAATTGAACACTATGGCTATGGCTTGGGAGTTAGTATTGAGCATAAGAATGTTGTATGAAGCTTTAGGAAAGTTGGCAAACCAATCTAAGCAAAAGGAAAAAGGTGCGTGCATCGTATAATGAGCATTAAGATGCTACTAGAAAGAAAAAGCAAAGCTATGCATGGATACATCTATGAATTTTGCCTCCTAAGGAAAGCTTTGAAGATTTGAAAAACTAGAGAAAGAATCTAAGATGCTCAAGGGCCTTTGAAGATGCTTGAAAAATATTGTGAAGAAGAGAAAAGAATTCTCAAATTTGAGAAATAATGAAGAGGTGAGGGTATTTATAGCTTGACCAAGGTCACACGAGGTGAGATTGATTAGGGAATTAAGTCTATTGATTAAAGAGTTAACAGACTTCATTAGATAGAGGAGTGCGTTGATTAGGGAGTGATGAATGTGCGTAAGGTTATCATAGGCTGGGAAAAATGAGTTAGTATGAGAAGAAAGAAAGATAAGAGTAGAATGAAGGGAGCTAATTATGGATGATTGAGAGTGAAGAATGAGATAAGAATAGTTTTGGCTTAGTTAGGATCGAAACTGCATGCAAACTAGAGAAAAAATGAAGCTTTTTGAGGCCCGTATTTGAGAGTAAATCATGCATGAAAACTCAACAAATTAACCCCTTTTTCTAGTAGGGTCATCTAGGGGTCACCAAGGGGAGATCCAAGGTCACCTAGGGGTCACAAAGGGGAGATCTAGAAATAATAGGGGGGGTCTAGAAAAGAGAGGTCCTAGGAGTGATTTCAATGGTTGAGAATGGTCTTGGGCAGGTTAGAGATGCCATATATCCCTTGAAACTGACAAAAGTAATGAATATAGGTGGTTCCCCCAATTTACTAGTATGCTCTCCCAAGAGAGATCTACTAAAAATGTAGGGTTGCCTAGGGGATATCTTCCCTAGTAAACTAGGTGACCCAAAAACAATGTTTTGAGTAGGTCATATGGAACTTTTTGGAGCTTGTTCGGGCAGATATATAAGTAGAGATTTGGTTTTGTTGTCTTAAAAAAATGGAACTGCGAATTGTGGGAATGAATGTGATGTTAAAATGTTTGTGTTTTCACTGATGCAACAAGTTTTATAGATGTGAATTGAGAAAGAATGGGATAGAGTTTGTGATTGTAGAGCATAGCAGATCTATGATTCAGAACAATAAAAGAAGATATTGTTTTGTGGGTATGTGCAGGATCATGATGGGCCAAACTATACCTCTAAGTGGCAATGAAAATACAAAAAATCAGACTTAATCAAGTTCATGTGAAAATTTGAATGGATTATCTACATAATTTGAAAAAGATGTAAGAACAAAGTTTGTAGAGAATTGAATCTAGTTTATCAGCTACTAACTATTTTTTAAAAAAACTAAATTTACTTAGTGAAAAATTAACATTTCAATGAACAGCTATTAATTTTTTCAGAAAAATAAAATAAAAAGTGGGTGTCTGTCTAGCCAACCTAACTATGAGAAAAAAAAAAAAAAATTGAAAGTTTCAAAATAAGTAGAGGACTCATGCCCAGATGCGACTCATATTTTTTTGAAATTTTTTTCCAATAAAATAATTAGTTATGATTTTTTTACTATGACTTTTTTTTAAAACTAAAGAGTAATTGTCCAACCAACCTAACTCAATAAAAAAAATCAGAATTCAAACTGTTTTTTTTTAAACCTATAGCCAACGAAGCATAGAGTGTGACACATCTTTCGGATCTGAAAAAGGTGAAATGGTTTGAAAGTTATTGATGTTTTTCAATCACTGTATCCATTAGGATTTCAGACACACACTATATAGAAAATTATTAATAATTATTTAATAAAATGATAATCAAGAAAATCTTATATTTTTAGAAAGCTAACAATTTTCCCTCTATAAACCCTTTTCATTTTATCAATTTTGCATTAAAAAAAGTCGTCAGCATGAAGGGTGAAGTTCGAAGAAGAGAGTGAAACCTATAAAAATGT
Source organism: Cunninghamia lanceolata (assembly GCA_027924645.1). NCBI lineage: Eukaryota > Viridiplantae > Streptophyta > Pinopsida > Cupressales > Cupressaceae > Cunninghamia > Cunninghamia lanceolata. The sequence continues at coordinate 1,066 of BSBN01002370.1, read as the reverse complement.
TAGAATTGAGGGAAAGTCAACTATGACACCCCCAAGCCTACATACAATGCAAAAGTGAAGCAAAATGGACATCCGTTATTAATGGATATCTATTTTTCTTTGGTAAAATACCATTTTTCCTTTTTTATGTTTTACAAAATAGATATCCGTTTTGCAAAATCGATATCCATTTTGAAAATGGATATCCGTTTTTGGTTTCCCAAAATGGATATCCATTTTTGGTTTCTCAAAACATATATCCATTTTGCAAAGTGGATATTCATATTTGGTTTCCCAAAATGGATATCCTTTTTGTTTTACCCTATATGTTACTGTCTCTCTCTCTCTAAAGGTGGTCTATCGATATCTCGCAACGGCCATAAGCATTCATCTTTAGCTTTGTGTAAAATGCTAAAAAGGTGGTCTATCGATATCCTACCATATTCTTATGACCATTGCATCTAACTTCATCTATGATCGAAAAGGCTTGTTTATTTTTTACGTTTTGTAAAGAGCATTGATAACAAAATTGTAATGTCCATTTTTAGATCCATTTTTTGCATTTCATATAATCATGGTAATCTATGAAATCACATTTTTTTGTGGCATTCTATCAAATAGTTAGTAATGCCTTGTCCTATGTTTCTATAGTTTTTTATAAATATTTATTAGAAAGTTACCAAATATAATATTTGATAAGAATGCCCCTATCATTATTCTTTTGATGGATGCCATGTACCATTCCTTTGGTGTAAGTAAATAAGATAGTAGAAAAGATCATGGAGTTTGGCAATATACAAGTCGACTACATTTGTTTGAAGATTTTTTTAACTTTTTCAACAAATTTCATTATGTTATGCATTGTAATGTTGGCACTTTGTAAGTTCTTTTTGAAATGTATGTAAACATAAGAAAAGTCTACACATAATAGCTGGTCTTTTGGTAAATGAATGTTGTGGAACTTTATGAGGCATAGGGATGTTGAACTTCACTACAATTTACAAGTTTGTGGATGAGTGCATTAGGATTTTGCATTGATGATGCATAATTATTTTCAAAACCTTCATTTATATACTTACGATATTTT
>BSBN01002369.1:0-29635 GCA_027924645.1 Cunninghamia lanceolata | reverse complement strand
GAAAATGTTTTTATTTTTATTTTTAAATTTCAAGTTGATTTTCTGTGTTCTTCAGAGACTCAACCGAGTCTCCGATCTGAGACTCACAAGTTTCAGCAGGCTCGCAGGTCACAGATGTCAGACTCGGCCGAGTCTACATGTCTCAGCTGCAGACTCACCGGGCCTGATTTGGACTTGGATTTGCAAGTCCTCACTGAGTCTCAACACTATGCAAAGAACTGATGTTTGGTGTGCTAAATACAAAACTGAGAGTCATCAGTGGAATGAGTATCCTAGGTTGCAAGGCTTACCTCCTCCAATTATTCCAGGTGCACTAAGAATAGAATATTGTTATATATGCAATGGGAAGATCCATCACACGGGCATTGTCAATAATGCAATAATATACTCAATCCTGTAAAAACAGTTTTTGCACCTTTTGTGGCTCCACCACACACTACAGATGATTGTAGAGCAAAGCAGGCTTTGCAAGATGATGTCCAAAGAAATAAAGTTAAACTCATGCTGCAAACCATCCCACACCTCCACCTCAAATAACTCAACAAATTCTCTGTAAGGAACAGCCACAACAGCAACCTCAGCAGGGAGGATATCATCAACAAATATCCTATGGTTAGAGAGAGTCAATAACCTCCAATTAAGTGTCATCTTTGCAGACAAGGCTATGTAGTGTGAGCATGCCCCATGAATACTTCTTAAGTAAACCTGGTGTTGATATTGTTGCACAAATGATCAAACACCTGAGGGATGCCTGTGTATTGTAAAAAATGAGAGAAAACATGTAACCTGCAAATATAACAAGAGTCATAACAAAACTAAAGAGAATACGATGGGTTAAGATTGCACCACTTCATATTGTAACCAAGTTGCAATGCAAAGTTTTGGGATCGCCTCCATTAGACATATTATTGAATCATAAAATTGAGAAGGCAAGGAAGTCTAAGTATCTAGACCCAATGGGAGAAAAGAAAATACTTAAAGAAATTGTGGATTGATAAGATCTTGAAGGGCCAATCAGATAAATAGGAGAGTGGTTCCACTTTACAACTCATGGAGGACTAGGGTTCTAGGAAATGATGGCTTCATTTAGGTGCTAAGTTGCTGAATTGGAATCGGAATCAAGTATGGGTATGGTATGCCGGTATTGAAATTAATAGAGCAAAAACACAGATTTGAGATCAAGCCATAATGCACAAAGAATAACATCAAATATGGGATAGATATCCATTGTTTGCATTGGCTTTATAAAACCCTCTTCCCATCAACCACCCAAACTACCTTGCAAGAAACTAACTCCTAACAACTAATCATCTAACCAACATTTATTTAATGACTAACATTTGTTTTATTTATTTATTACTAACCTATATATTATATGTTGTAATATAAACTCCAACTTTCACCCCCTTATTACATCAATGATATCAACAAAGTCTTCTAACAACACCTTGTTTCAATGCCAAGGACAAGATAAAGATATCACCTTATGAAGGAGAGGTAGATATGAACAAAGTTTGGCCATTGGTTGGCACAGATAGAGGTATATTTAAGCATGCATCATATTAGTGAAGAACAACACATTTTCTTTGTTAAATTAAGATTAGCAAAACATACTCTTACTTGGTTTGAAAGCTATTTTTAAGGAAGTTAGCACTAAATTGTTCCTGGGATACATTTAAAAGGCTAAACAAAAAAGCAATTCTATCCAATATATCATCAAGAAGCAAGGTCTATTAAATGGTAATATTATAACCAACAAATAGAACAAAATGTGCAAGAGTACGCTAGTGAATTTTGTAGAAGGGCTATCCAAATGGGCAAGGATGCGCAAGAAGATTTCTTGATTAACTACATAGGTGGTCTTTATAACCATCTAAGGAGGCCCATATTGCTCTCAAAGCCTAAAAATATAGATAAGGCATGTTCTCATGCTCATTATATTGAAAAGGACAAGGAAAAGAGTTTGTCTCCTTCATCAAAGACATAGGGACAGCAAATAACTCAAACGCCAAAGATAAAGACAAAGGGAAAGGTAGCTTGCTGCTTTTACTTCTACTAAATTTGGCAACATTGCAATCATACAGATGAGACATGTTGGAAGCTACACCAAGAGTTGCACCCGTAGAAGAACAAGAATAAGAAGAACAAACAAAAGAAAGGCATGACTTCTCTTGAAGACCACAAAGTGGAATGTATTTCCAATGTAGATGATGAGAGACTTATCTGCACATCCATTAACAAAAAGGTTTGCTTGGATAGCCATGAACGGCAAGATAAAAGTGAGCACAATAAGCTTTTTCACGTAAAGATTCAAATCAAAAAGACCAAAGTAGATGCTCTCTTTGACACTTGTTTTCAAGCTAATTTAATTTCAAGGAATTGGTTGAGAAACTTGGATTGGAAACATATCAACACCCCAAAGCATATAAGTTGGGTTAGGTAAAGCATGTAGTAGAAGTGTCTATCACCAAACAATGCAACTTAAAGTTTGATCCCAATCAACATTTTGTTGGAGTTGTTGTCGACGTGATTCCTCTTGCTTTGTGCAATGTAGTGTTTGGAAGCCCATATATGTAGCTTACAAATGATATTTACTACAAAAGTAACAAAAAAATACAGGCTAATGAAAGACAACAAGAACCTCATCATAGTTGCACCCGTAGAAGAACAAGAATAAGAAGAACAAACAAAAGAAAGACATGACTTCTCTTGAAGACCACAAAGTGGAATGTAGTTCCAATGTAGATGATGAGAGACTTATCTGCACATCCATTAACAAAAAGGTTTGCTTGGATAGCCATGAAGGGCAAGATAAAGGTGAGCACAATAAGCTTTTTCATGTAAAGATTCAAATCAAAAAGACAAAAGTAGATGCTCTCTTTGACACTTGTTTTCAAGCTAATTTAATTTCAAGGAATTGGTTGAGAAACTTGAATTGGAAACATATCAACACCCCAAAGCATATAAGTTGGGTTAGGTAAAGCATGTAGTAGAAGTGTCTATCACCAAACAATGCAACTTAAAGTTTGATCCCAATCAACATTTTGTTGGAGCTGTTGTTGACATGATTCCTCTTGATTTGTGCAATGTAGTGTTTGGAAGCCCATATATGTAGCTTACAAATGATATTTACTACAAAAGTAACAAAAAAATACAGGCTAATGAAAGACAACAAGAACTTCATCATCCACATATGATGAAGGCAACTTGAAGATCTCCTTAGTAAGTGCACAAAAAGGAGAGAGGTTGATCAATGCTAATGGCAAAATTTCTTCCCTTCTTTTGTTGGGCAAACAAAGCACACAAAATGTTGAATGTCAAATTTCTTCTAATTCACGTAGACATCAGAATCGGCAATAAACGGAAGGGCTATGGATACAATGTCATTTAGCTTGAAGAGGCTAAGTCGTCAGAATCTCCTTTAAGGTGCAGAATCTCCTCAAGGCATAGCTAAAGGTGCTAGATGATGGGCGCCCAAACTTCTTCCTTTTTGAAGTGAAACAGAATCAGGGAGTTGTTCAACCAAGCAATATCCAAGTAACCACCATAGGTACTCCACTTCAGCAAGGAGCTACTCAAGCAGGTCCAGGACAACCCAACGTTCCAATGGCAGCACAAGCTTGGCCCCTAGGAAATGTCTCACCCCTTGGGACTTTTACAGACTACCACGATATGCCTAAAAACCCGAAACATTTCTGCTCAAAATTTCATGTCAATGATCCAAGCAGGACGGCTGAAGAGCATATTAAGATCTTTGAAGGCACTCTGGTAAATCGGAGGATCACGGATCAGGATGTAGCATGCCGGTTATTTCCCTACTCTCTTGAAGGAGATGCTACTTTTTGATATGTTAACCTCCCAGCTGGGTCAATTACTAGCTGGGAACAGATGAAAACTGCTTTCCTGGAGAAGTTCAAGATTCCCATCACTCCTACAGAACTCTATAAGCAATTCATCGAAGTAAAAAGACAGGAACATGAGCCCATTGCCTCTTTTAATCACAGGTTTCATAAAGCATATTCTAGACTACAAGCTCCATATGATATCACTCAAGAAATGGCGAAGGAGATTTATTATGCTGCATTGGATCACCTTACTTCTATGTTTGTGAAAAGAGCAACGGCCCCGCCTACCACTCTGACAGGAGCATATGCTGAAGCCGTTCAGGTGAACACAGATTTGGGCATGAACACTCATGGGCCACTTAATCACATAGGGCATGTGGCAATGCCAAACCAAATCCAAGGAATCAACCACGCATTGGCTCAACATACACCTGTAATGAATCTAGTCCTCGTTCCCACTCCTGCTAATCACTTAGTCCTGCATCTAGGGGTGCCGATTTCACAAGTTGCGCCTGAAAAGCCAGTGTATCTGCAAGGATCATCATCTGCTGCAAGGACCCAGGATGAGAAGGATGAAATGAAAGAGCTGACTGATCAGGTGAAGAAATTGTCTATTGAAGTTACACATTTGAGAAATCAAAATAATTATCTGCAAAGGAATTTCCAAGGCAATCAGGGAGGATATCAAGGAAACCAGGGCGGTAATCAAGGATACAACCCAGGATATAATCAGGGGTACAATCAAGGCTTCAGAGGAAACAACCAGGGTTTTCAACGGCAGAATAGAACCTGGAACACTGCACCGAATAACGGAACTGTACCTTCACCGCTCAATAATCCGCCAGCTTCTGACCCAAGACCAGCGGAGAAAGTCTTCTTGGCAGAAGCTGCGTTGTCCACTTGGTGTAGGTTGCATAACACCAATCAGCATTCAGAACTTCAATGTCCCGAATTTAAGATAGCTGCTGATATCTTTCAGCAAGAGATGAATGGTACACAGGTACCAGAGAACCCTCCGGTCACCGGGTATGAAATTGTGCCCACACAGAGGTACGATCAAGTCTTGATGATTGAAGATTTTACTTTTCCACCCATGATGGAATACGACATGACCGAATATAATGGAAGATTCCTACCAACTTCTGCAAATGGGCCTATTGATGATTCATATTATCCTCCTCCGTTTGAGGGCAATTCCCAAACTCAAGGAGCAGATGAAGTTCAGGCCTTTCAGCAATCTACCGGCTATGCACCACAAAGGGTTTATCAGCGGAATTATCGAGCCCAAGATCCTGTTACTACATCGACTCCTCCTAATAACTTGCATACTCCGCCAAATCCTAATGCAAGTAACAATCCAAGCTATCCAAGGGATGCGCCCGAATACAGACAGTGGAATCCAGCTCAGAACGTTGTCCCAGCACAAGAGGCTTAGCAGCAGAATGTTTCCTCAAGGATTGATCCAGCCAGAAAGGAAGTTCCTAAGGATGATTTAAAGAGGTTGAGTCAATGTGTTGTCGAGGAACTCAAGAAGATCAAGATCAACTTACCATTGACAGAATTGATTCGAGTACCTGAAATGAAGGAAGCCTTTTTAAGAAGTGTTGATGATACCATTGCAAAAGGTGGAAATCAAAATGTACAAATCCCCACAGGATCGTCAGGTCCATCCACTTCAGCTGCACCAAGAGCATATGTGGGTCAAAATGTGAATCCAACCCAAATGAGACCACCTCACCCACAGGGTCAGACCAATGCTATTTTCATTGCACAGGATTCATCCAATATGACAGACGGCAAGTCAGTTACAATAAAGGAAGAGCCTGCAGAAGATAATAATGCACCAAAGATTCAAAGCTCACAAGTCAATCCAGATCTAGCAGATGACCGATATAGTGCTCCTAAGAAGAAATCGGTAGTCTTTTACCAAGGAAAGGATGAACAGCCTCCGTTCTTGATATCCGTTAGAATGTTTGGTAAACTGTTGCATAATTGTTTGATGGATTCAGGAGCCTCAAGTAATGTGATGCCGTTGGGTATCTGTAAGAAACTTGGTCTCATCCCAAAGCAGACAAACAAGAAAGTTACTCATTTGGACAAAACCAAAGTTCCAGTTATTGGAGAATTACACAATATTCACATGCAGTTGGCAGCTGATCCCAGGATTCAGCATTACATTGACATTTCAGTGGTAGACATACCTGAAGGGTACGGGATGCTGCTAAGCAGAGATTGGTTGAAGAAGCTCAATGGGTACGTCTCCACCGACTTCTCGCACATGTGGCTATCATGGAAAGGATTGCCGAATCAAATCAGGATAGATAGCACTCCGCGTCTGAAATTGATGATTATTGAATATGGTGAAGACAATGAGATCCTTTTTATAGAGACAGACTTGGGCGTCTACGAGCCTAAGGTGGAGGAGATTTTAATGCTGCATAGTTCAACAGAGGTCCTCATCGAAAGTGATCATGGCATATCATCAGATGAAGAAGGGGAAGGCATGTTTGAAAACTTCTGAAACTTTATAATGAGACATGTGAAACAAGGCGTAGAATTGGGAAGTCATGCGTCTGTCCATGATTTATTATTACCTAATTGGTGCAGGATACACAATGCTTTCCATTCTGAGTTCTCCTGCGCTATGTGCGTAGTAGCCCTGGAACAAGTCAGGAAAAGGATTCCAGAGGTCATGGGCTTAGAAATTCCCAGTATGATGAAATTAAAAGAACCTATCCAGAATACTGCCTTTACAGATGAAGCAAGCACTTCGGCATCAGCAACAGAACATATCCAAATTGAACCTGCAAAAGCAAATCAAGACATTGATGTGTCAAATCCAGGAGATAATCAAGTATGGACCTTAAGATTTGATGGATCAAAATCCAAACAAGGATCCGAAGCTGGCTTTGAATTGATTAGTCCACTGGGAGAAGTTTATCTATCAACCTTAAGATTACAGTTTCCGTGCACAAATAATGTTACTGAATATGAAGCTTTAGTACATGGATTACTCCTGGCCATAAAGAAGAAAGTTAAGATTCTGCATGTGTTTGGTGATTCAGAAATAGTCGTTAGACAGGTCAGGAAACAATATGTGTGCCATGATAAGAGGTTGAAGAAATACAGAAACCGGGTATGGGATTTGATTGAGGACTTCGATGCGTTTAACATCAAGTCAATTTACAGATCAATAAATCAAGTAGCTAATGCACTAGCACAAGCCGCAAGTTCTCTTGAGCCATTAGCTATGGAGGGGTTAAAGAAGTTTACAGTTGAATTGACATCAGTTCCATCAGTACCAGATAATATCACAAATTTTCAAGTGTTTGATGATGACAAACACATACTGGACTTCTTAACTAATTCAGGTATCTTCACCACCCAGGTCATCGACGAAAGTGAAGCTGAAGCTGAGTTTGATCCAGATGGGATCATGAACCTAAAGGACAATACCATCCCAAAGGGTATGATTGAGTTAGAAAGACTCTTTGACTCAGACAAGTTAGGCACTCCTCCCTACCGTAGTGAAGACGGAAATAAGTGTGAAGTAGTCAATCTGGGGACAAACGAAGAGGTAAAAAATGTCTTTATAGGGAAAGTTTGTACACCAGAAGAAAGAGAAAATATCCTCAATAGCATGAGGGAGTTTCACGATGTTATCGCCTGGGGGTATGATGATTTGAAGAGATATGACACATCCATCATCACGCATAGTATCCCTCTCAAGCCGGGAAGTAGACCATTCCGACAAAGGCAGAGGCCAGTTAATCCTTTATTGGAGCCACTTATTTATCAAGAAGTGAAGAAGCTGCTACAGGCAAGGATAATATTTCCAATAAGGCACTCGACGTGGGTCGCCAATCTGGTTCCTGTTAGAAAAAAGAATGGAGAAATAAGGCTGTGTGTCGATTTCAGGAATCTGAACAAGGCATCAGAGAAAGATAATTATCCTATGCCTTCACTGGACGAAGTGCTTCAGATTGTAAATGGTTCACAGATGATGTCTTTTCTGGACGGATATTCAGGATATAACCAGGTCATGGTTGAAGAAGATCGGTTAAAGACCGCTTTCACTAGCAAATGGGGTACATATGCATACAGAAGGATGCCTTTCGGCCTAATCAATGCAGGAGCTACTTTTCAGAGGGCTATAGATATTGCCTTCAAAGATATTGTCGGAAAATGCATTATCATCTATATGGATGACCTTACTGTATTCTCGAAAGTCAGAGCAGATCATGTGGAACATTTAAGGAGAGTTTTTGAATCTTGCAGAACATATGGAATTTTCTTAAATCCAAAAAAGTGCATCTTCGGGGTAACAGAAGGAAAGCTCCTGGGCCACGTAATATCAGAACACGGTATCTCTATCGATCCAGATCGTGTAGAGGCCATCAAAAGAATCAGCATGCCTGCCAACTAGTTATTTGCTTGCTAATTGAATCTACATTTGATAACATAGATTCAAGAGATTCAGCAAGCGTGGACCTATGCAAGGTTGAAGTGGAAAGATCTTTCAACCTTGCAATTATATCTTCAATTTCTTTTTTGTTGTTTTCAATTTGCCCCATTATATGTTCTTGTGTTCCAAGGGCATGTCGAGGAATGGATGGAGGAGGTTGTTGTTCCATAGGATTTTATGGATTTTGAGGAGGAGGAGGAGGAGGTGCATTAACATTTCCTGACAATTAATGAAATATACATCAAAAAACAACTCAAACCTACCTATTTAGAAGCAAATTCAAACAAAAAGATAAATAAACTCACTCCTTTGGCATGCTCGACATCGTGGCGGCATTCTGGCAATGAATCAATAAGATTTTTGTGTTGAATTGAGGAATCCAAAACACGAGTGTGCTTCCTAGGGTTTGCAAACCATGGGAATAGTGGAGAAAAAAAAATGAAATGAAATGAGATGAGTTTTTTTAAATTTATAATAGGTGATAAAGAGCTCATGTTTTGCATTATATTTTTTTTTAAACAATTTGGCCACTTTTTGCACTTACCTGACAATTCTTTAGCAAGTTCATGAGTTCATGAACTTGCCAAATCGCCGAAAAAGGAAAGAAAGAAGAAAAGAAGACAAATGTTTCGGCAAGTTTGTGAGTTCATGAACTTGCCAAAAGGCTGAGAATGATGAAAGAACAAAGAAAGAAAGATAAAAAAAATGAGGATAGATTTTTGGCAAGTTCCTAGATTTGTAAACTTCCCAAAGCGTTTAAATCACCGACAAGTTGAGGATAATGAAGAAATATGCCACTAAATGAAAAGAAAGCAAACAAAATGGTGCCAGAAGCTGCAAGAAGTGTCAAAGAAAGTAGAACGCTCCAACCACCCTAGTACACCTCATTAACTTTCTAGGAACACCATCAATGCGGTAAGTAATTCTCAACTACCAATTGTACCCATGTGATCTAGACCACTCAGTTTGAGCGGAATACATTCTCAGCCACAAATCTCAGGTGATGGATGCAGATTTCATTTAGTGTTCAACGTCCCAAGTTACATCAGATTCTTGCATGCGGATTAGGACATGAAATCATGGGGCTATAAAGATAATTTGGTTGTTCATTTCAAGGGGTTGGTCATTCTAGCTTTTATACAAAACACAGGTGCAAAGCTTTATAGGGTTTCAAGAATATTTATCAGTTCGCCATTGGAGTTGTTCATTCAGAACTTGCAAAGAGGTAGCTATAGAAGTAGACATTTGTAACCATATGTCTCCTTGGCCAATTGTTGGCATTTTGGAAGATTTTGAGTTCTAGGAAATTGTAGATTTCTTGTTGTTTGTAATTTCTCCTTCACCACACTTGCTAGTGTGATTGTGATAGGGATTAGATAAATGTCACAGCATTTTAAGTCAATGTAAATTGTTATTTGTGTTGGTCTCTTCTTTGTTGCATATGAATGTTAATGAATTTGGAGAAGAATCATTAAGTAGATGCGATTGCAGTATGTCATACCTTTGTTGCAACTTCTTGTTTATTGTGTTAATGGTTGGATATGACTGTGACCCAATAAGGCACTGGTTTTGAAGATCCTGACCCTCCACATACACTTTAAATTAACAAAATCATTCACCAATTTTTTAGGGTTAGGTTAATAGTTTGTATGCACATTCACGTCAGTCATTTAATCAAGGATTATAGTATTGTTGTTATCTATAGGTGCATGCGCAAGGTGTTATTTTAGCTTTATATGAGATCTTATGCAGCTAGTTGGTCTTGACCTAGTGACAAATATAGGGGTCAAGTGTACATTGGGTATAGCTACCATTGTTTCAGTCATGTTTATTTTGATTGGCTTAAAACCCTATTAAAGATACCTCTAGGAATACCATCCTAGGTCTAGCTAAGCTCAAAGTGTAGGAGAGCATACCCACTCTTGTTAATTGGCCTTTAACCATCCTCAATCTGTTGGTGAGCTCCTATTTTTCCACCTTGATGAAACCCCCTGGCCTTGAAGGTGAAAACACACTCTAGGATTGTGGACTTGTGGTTTTGGGACCCAACAGGAAGTCTCTTGGAGATTGGTTAAAAGAATAAAATTGTGAAGAATGGCATGCACAGTGCAAGTCTATGCAGTCTCAAAGGCTTTAATTTGGGCTTGGTGGTGGAGGCTTCGCTTCACGACCCTACCTTGTATCACAACAAGGAGTGCTCCAAGGGCACTACCCCCAAACCCCTTGAGGGGCACTGCCCCTTAATGTTACTGGGGGCATTAACCCCCAGAACCTTGCATGGGGTGTTGTCCCTCAACTCTATTTTAGGCTTCCACCCCCCAACCCCTACTTTGGTTTTAAAAAGAAAAAAATAAAAATCATTTTGGGTCATGTTGAATAGAAAAAGCAACATTTTTTATTCTTTTAATTTTTTTCCCCATGAAGTCCCAAGTAATTGAATTACATTTATACTTTTGGTTTACTAAGTCAAGCCCTATCTTAAGTAATGCTCTAATGGCTATAGAAACATTTGCAAACTTGTTTGAGATACAAGCTTAAGACCCCCCATTGAGCTAGTGATGTCACATCGAGTGATACAAGCTCTACTCTACCATGGTTCATGACTCCATGTGATTTTTGTTTTTGAAACCATGGATATCATAATTGATGAGTGTTGTCCACCTAAAACACTTGAGAATATTTATAAATGTAAATATGTTGTTTCCATCAACTCAAATCTGCTTTTGTACTCATTTGATCAATGTATACTTGTGATCAAAGTAGCTTCTAATTGATAAGCTTATTTTGTCTTTAAAGTTGATTTATTCAAGGGTACATAGTAAAAGCTTTAAATCCTTAAAAAATCTTTATATTTCATGGTTTTTCAATTTGTTGAGTCCTTGTCAAGTCCATGTCTAAGTCTAAGTCAAAAATCATCTTGTCGAGTCCAAGCAGAGTAATTGTTGGAGTACAGAACAACACTGAGAGGGGGGTGAATCAGTGTTGTATAAACTTTTACAACTTTTTGTACAATTTAACTTTCAAGACAAATAGAGAGGAAGACATCAATGATTTGTTAAACACATGCAAAAATATGATAATAAAAATATGAATCAGGACCTTAAGAACAAATCATTAGAGCACATGAACACATGAAGACAAACAAGAACCATGACACCTGATTTGATGAGTGGAAAACCCTCTAGGGGAAGAAAAACCACTCTAAAATGTTTCACTAGCTTAATCAAAAACCTCACTAGTTACAAACAAGTCTCACTAACCATACAAGCCTCACTGGCAAATACAATCACCATCATCAAAACATAAAGCCTAGTGTGCAATAAATGATTGTAAATCAATCTGATTTGCACCATTACATAACATGTGATTCATCACTCACACAAAGATTCAAATACAATCACTTCACAAAGAATACAATAACTTTCTTCCCTGATTTTGTATATCCCTTTGCAATCATACTCAATTCAATCTGCATATCAGTCTCATGACCTCTGCACAATCAATTCACCTGATGCACAATCAATTGCATATTGTCTTCATACTTGACATGGTTCAATCTATAAGTTCTTTGCATAATGTCTTCATCCTTTGTTTGATTCATTCCTGCAAAATCATGATCTCACATACACAATAGCATGATTCATCTATATTTTGTCTTCAAAAGAATCTTCACAAAAATGTCTTCACTGCATATCAGTCCACACACAAATTCATCCATCAATGTATCTGCAATACCATTATATAAAAATTGAATGTCCTTTCATATTCCTCTCACATTCTTCTTCTTCTCTGTTTCATTTTCACCTTCACAAAAATAAATCTTTTTCATCTGCTCACAAATAATATCTCCAATATTCTGTTTTGTTCTCAATAAAATCTTGCATCTGCAAAAATTAAAAAGAATGACCCTTGACATTTTTTTCTCTGCATATTCATCTTCTCCTGCAAAAAATAAAAATATATATATCTCTTCTCTGTATTTATCTTCAAAAAAATTGCTTCCATGTCTTTGATCTTCAAATCCATTCTTCATTTCTTATTTTCTATGTATATAAAAAACTTCCATCACATCACAAAAATCTTCAATCAATTTTTAATCAATCTACCTTTCTAAGAGAAAATAAAATCTCTCTCCTATTCGGATCCTTTTCTCAAAAAAAACATCTGTATTAGGATTATGAAAGAAGACAAAAAGCCCTTAGAAAAATATCTCAAATAAGAAACTTGCCCTCCTTAAAAATAAACTTTTCTTTTTTACTTTCTTGCCACGAGAGGAGAACATAAAAATAGAATTAAATCTCCTCCAAAATCTGCTTTCAAAAGTATCAATTAATTGCCTTTTAATCGGGCTAAAAATAGCCTTCAAAAAAAACTTATTTTTAGCTGCAAAAGCCTTTTTACTGCAGTTACAAAAATATGACACCAAATGCACGTCAATGTGCATACCCAGAGAAAAGGAGTCTCAATTTAAATGATAACCATTGATGATAGAAATTGTGCCCATCAATGTTTAAATGATAACCCTTGATTTGTATTTAGCGCCCATCGCACTTATGAGGAAACCAGCAGAACCGGTAATAAGGGGAGAAGTGGCCGGTTGTCAAATGAATTAAACCCCCTCTAACAAGTCACTTAAGTGACTATGACCAGATATAGAGGGTCATCTTCAAAATAGACCAAAAAGAGCCCAAGGATATATGATGGCCTCCAAAGGTATTTAGGATATAAAGACAGAATTTTAGGATTTAGAACAATACAAATCCTGACCTTAAGGAACTCCTCAAAAACATACAGACCATAGTGATGTAGATTTGCCAAGAATATAACTTTGTCATCCCTTATAAGAACACCAAGAGATCAAAACTCTCTCCATATCACTTCATACTTTTAACAATCTTGCTTTTTGCAAAACCCTTACCATTGAATACCAACTACATAGTTATGAAATAACTCTTTGAATGTGGCACATACTTAGACATGTATGACAAATCGACTGAAGGTAACTTGAGACAACAAGTACATTGAGGCACAAGATGTGATCTTGTCAAGAAACAACAAAGAGTGCAAGATACAATCATCAAATAACTAATCCAAGAACTTCAAAGGTTACAGACAAGATACACCTAATCAACAAACCAGCCCTAGCACTACTCAACAAGGACGAGTTTCTTGTTTTCAGCTGATATCATTTGACATCATCAAACACATATTACATGAAGGCATACTAAACCTGGATGACAACTAACAACTACAAGGCACACCTTCACTTAAAGCACACAAGATTCAATAGCTCAACATGTAAGAAACTAATGGCAGATATGAACTTGAACTTCAAACATGGCATAATTGCATTGTGCTTGGTAGTGATTGGAATCAACCTGGAGTTCAAATCTCTGCATATCTTGTCATGACAACAAACTTGCATCTTGCATTTCTTGACTCAACCATGAATCAACCTCATTATGAAGACAATCATCAACATCCAGGAACATGAAAGCAACCTATGCCAATATGAACAATCCTGTCATATGAAGACCAAACACAAAAACGCAAGGACCACTAACCTCCTAATGTCCTGACCAACATAACCTCATTATGTTATCATCCTAGCACATAATCCAATCAACATGAGTGATCATATGAACATTTCTCTAATAACAACTTTGCATCATCAATTCAACACCTTTTTGACATCAATGACAATCAATCTCCATCACAAACCATATATCTCATCCAACTCATGGTTAACAATGACCTGATCTCCTTGACTCAAGTTCAAGAAGTTCATGCTATTAGGGGAGTGAAATAGGAATTAAGTGGAATTTAGCAAATTACAAGAAATGAAAGTGAATAATGCACATGAACGTTAAAATGGTGGCTTTTCTAATGCTCAAATTCAATAGACACAAGTAATCCCCTTGAAGCTACATGTAGAAAGTGTTGTGTTTAGGGACAAACACTTGGATATGAGAAAAAACAAGACACGACCACATGGAGCTTAAGGGGACAAGGTGGAAAGAGACCTATGAGTAGTAGCTTGTGGCCAATTATAGAAGCTAAGAGCATGTCCAATGAGGAAAAAAAGAGTTGGGTGATAGGTGAGAGGGTAGAGATAAAAGGCAAAAGAGGGCTTAGTGTACTTGGTGTTAGGGAGTGATAGCATGTGATAGACCATTGGGGGAGACATAAGGTTGTAACTAGGAGATTCATCAACAATAAGAGTGAATTAGGTGAATCCAATGGATGGAAAAGATGATCATCAACAATAAGAGCAGTTAATTGACGTCAACAATATCGATCTAGATTCTAAGTGGATCGCAAATGATGATGTCCTTGACGATGGTGATGGTGATGATTATGATCTCCTTAGGGAGTGCAATTATGATAGTGATGTGGATGAATGACTTAAGAGAGGCTCTGACCCAAAAGCTTCATCATCGAAACCTACAACTTTCTAGTGTAGCTCTCATTGTAGTAGCAAGTGTCATTGGTTATGTCTAATTTTTTGAAAATTTGTACTTAGTTTTTAAGTTGACTTTGTACAAAGTAAATTGTAATTGAAATTTTGAAAACTATTAGCATCTAATTATCATTTATGCAATATGCATTGTGCAATGCAATGTAATTAGAGATATGAACGTAAATGAGAAAATCCACAATTCATGGGCTAAACTCTTTTTTTTGCTTTCTATATCTCTATGCTACTGAAATGCCTTTAAATTTTAAAAACAAGTTTTTCTCTTCTTTTTTTGCATTTTTCTATGTTTTTTTGGAAATCCAAAATTTTCCCAATTAAATCCCAACTTTTTGAAAAGCTCTTATACTTTTTGGTTTGTTGAATTTTCCCCCAAAAGATTTTTGCTACTATGAGTGAAACCAACTCTTTCAAATATATTTTCCATTGCCAAATGGAAGATTATGAGGTGTTCTATCCTATAATAGTCTATCCGATCCAACATAGTAAAACCATAATTTAAAATTGGTCGTAAGTAATGCTACATGAAATCATCATGTATATTTGCAATTTAATGTCTTATATCATTTCAAAATAATCACATATATGAACATTATACTTCCAATAATCATAAAGCATAAAATCTCATTTGTACATGATAGAACTTATAACATGTAAATTTGAAAAGAGCATCATAAGGAAGCTTATCCTAAGCTAATTGGTCATATAATGACAAAACATCAAGAGAAAAGATTATATCTTCACTAAATCTCATAACTTCATCATATAATCAAGTGATATCATAATGTTTCTATAACATGATATCTATTCAACTTGATAATATAAATAACAAAGTTGGTATCATCTTAATTTAGTATCCATCAAATACATAAAGTTCATCATGAAACAAGTTAATTTCACTTCTTGCAATTCTACATAACAAAGACATATCAAAAAGATAAGTTACTTATCTTTAATTCTGAGTATAGGTGATGCGACATCTTGGTGGATTCCTCGCCCTAGCTCCTCCTTCGTACACCCGAAGACGAGAGAACATCATAGAAGTGACATCCACCCTACCATAAAACCAAGCTTCCCCATGCTACCCCACATAGACAGCTCGACTTGTCTCGAGGAAACTAGTTCCTCAAGATTGCCATACATGATAGTGAATTTAACTATGCAATTCTATCCATTGTCCATGCAAACATATAGAAAGCAACTATAAATTCAAAAATGGCATCCATAATTCCAATCCTTCAGAAAATAAGATTTCTACTTGAAATCTACCATTTATGTCAATCATGTATGTTAACTTATACATGTCTAGCATTTTAAATTTTATTAAATTAGTTTTGGTTTCAAGTTTTATCTATGTCAGTTTCCAATCTCATTCCTAGTTTCATTTTTTATTGAGAAAGAATTACTCCTTCATATGTTGGTTTTAAATAAAGAAGAGAAATATTCATTTCTTATTTACCCCTTCAATATTTACTTTTAAATTAAAAGAATAAATATATATTTTTTCTTTCTTTTACAATATTTAAGTATTAGCTATTAAATATATAAATATGTGTTTCACTTATAATAATAATTATAATTTTCCCAATTTTTTTTTAGAGCTACAGAAATAAATTAAAAAACTACGATGGGTTAAAAGGCTATTAAATATTCCTTGCATAATTGATGAACTCATAAAAGAAGGATCAAAGTTTTATATTGTTTAACCTCTAGCATATATTTTAAGGCGCCTCTAATGGAGGTGTCTCCATTGGAGAGGTCACCTCCAATGGAGCACTTCATTATAGATTGCTCAACCTTCCATCTTTTGACTCGGACAATTTAAAAATTGTATATTTTATTTTAATTTCAGCATGATCTTTGTCATATAATCACATACAAGATTTTAGCCACTCAATTTGGGTATGGATTTTTTATTCAATCTTTGTTTTAAACTTAGCTCAAACAATATGTTAGCTATACAGGCATGCTTTTGAAAGAACTTGATTTCTTGTCTCTGTTTGTTTGTTTTGTTTGTTTCATAGGTACTCCTCAACAGGTTACTATCAAAATCAAATTTCACAGTTGCCCTATATGGGTGAAATTATATGCAGCAACAAAAGAATGTGTTTGTTATCACTTATGGTTCAAATAAAAATTAGGAACGAGAAACCCTCAATATGTACAACATATTATATTACATAGAAGACATATCTACCCTTTTTGCATACTTGATAAAAAATTAATGTTCAAACAAGCAATCTGATAAATCATACCTTAATACCTCTGTAGAACTCAATGCCTTGTTAGTATTTATGTTTCTTTCCCCTTTCTTTTCTTCTCTTTTCTATTCTTCCTTATTCCTCTGTCAACATTCCCTTTTCATTTAGAAAATTCTATTTTGTAAGAGTTTTTTCTCATTTTTTCTCAAATACCAGATATTTCAAATCATGTCACAAGAATGCCAAGTAATGCCTTAATAATTTCCCCATGTTCTTTGTTTAAGAGCTCATAGGGAGCGATTGTCAAATGCCTCTCTATTTTTCTACAGATGTCAGGCACGAAAACTGGTCTCTGACAGAAAAATAGTTTATTTTTAAAGTGTTAAAAATTTATTTCAACTTTATAAACTTTTTTTAATTATAAACTTTGTTGATGATTAATATAATCTACCATACAAAACAATACTTGCCTTGGCTTGGCAATATTTATTAAAACTTGAAATTACACATTAACATATTTCCTTCAAATTTAATTAATCTTGTTCCATTTTTACTTAAGGATAGGTAATTACATTACTTTATCCTATGTTTCTTATTTAAGGCTATTAATTATTTACCTTAATTAAACGCTATTTATTATTTACCTCAATTAAACACTATTTATTATATCATATATATGCATGCGATAAGTATTTGCCCATTTGCATAATATGTATACACATATACATGTATATATCAGTGTATCATGTGTATGCATATACACCATATATTTATAATTATACTACATACACATATACATATGTATATATTATATATGTATTTTACATCTTGAAATAAATCTATATGAAGTTGTTAACATGAAAAAACTGAAACAAGAAACAATTCCAAAACTTACAAATTAACTACAATCCCACCCTATATGCAATCATGAAAGATGATTTTGTGTGTGTGTGTGTGCAGAAGTCATATAGACGACTTTTAGAGGAACTAGGTTCCTCTCTTCTATGATACTCTCATGTCAGGTAGAGGTGAATGATGGATCATGTCACACTCAAATTCGGTATCATATATGAGATAAAAATTTCAGATATATTACTATAACATGGTATAATTATATACTCTACAGATAAAATTAAAAACATAATCATCTTGATGGTTAGAATATCATATGCCACTAATCAAAATCCATCATTTATAGGATAACAATAATGTCATATATCATATATAGCTATATATACAAACTTGTAACCAACAATACTGTGTCATGTACCAAAATGGGCTATGACATAGCCTACTTATAATTTTGTTGAGATCAAAGAAATAGAAAAAGGTGAGGAGAAGAAGCATGATGACTCTATAGGATTTGCAACAAGAAGCTTGGAAGGATCATCATTCATGCATCCTACTTGTCCTCCAAAATTTACAGAGTAGAAAGTGGGTGATGAGAACTAGATGAGAAGCCTATTGCATCATATTGGTAGCCTTGAGGATATGAAATACAAGGATCAGTCCATTGTGAGGCCTTCCACCGTCAATTAACCCATCATCCGACTTCCATCATTAGGCAACCCACTTTTGGGCCTCCCATCACCGATCAACCCACTGTCAAAGTACACACCATCAAAATGGAAATGGATCCTTTTATAGTCCACAATGTCAAGCAAGTCATCTTCAACCAACCCACTATTAGGCAAGTCACCATCGGTCACGTCATTATTGACAAAACTACCATTAATTAAGGCACTATCGGGTGACCCACTATCAGACGAATCACTGCCAGCCAAGACACCATACAATCACCTGCTGACATCACCATAGTCATATGGCCTACAATTTTAGACGGTTCAATCAATGACGTACACTCAGTTGCTGCTGCAGTACAGCCTGTAATTGCCCAAGTATGCTCTGAAATTTCTGCAGTACAGCCTGCAGCAGTGGATCCCACTGTACTGTTTGTACAGCACACAACTGATTTTTTCCAAGTCTGTTGACTGCAACAACTTACATTGATAATTGTGCCACATTCAGTGTACAGTCTGAAATTTTTGTTGTATGACCCGCAATGCATGATTCTGCCGTACATTGCACAGGTTGTTCTCATGCAATATTTTTTGCAGTACAGCCTACAAACTCTTTTCAATCTATGGTGTTTGCTGCTGCTGCATCTGATTGCTCAATGTTGTTTCTGTACACTCACATGACGACATTGTACACTCAATTAATACTGCCATATGGCCTGAATTCTTTGATGATGCTCTTGCTACCAGCTGGTTTGAAATTTTTCATGATGTTACTTCCATACATCCTAATGCTGCATCAGATTGTCCTGCATTCAGTGGGATCATACGAACCACGAACCAGACCATACAGTCTACTGCAGGGTTGTCTGCCATGGGAAATTTGTCTGCTGGATAACTGCAGCTTTTGATCTGCTGGCCGAAAGAGTGTAGCTATTTCCACGTGTAATGGGGTCTGCCAATGGCTTAAAGATCTAGAGAACGATTTTTATTTTTTTACTTCAAGCAGCTTCAGGCAAAACAGGCGGCCCCATCAGCTTCGCAACCTGTTGGAGCTCCAGGGGTGTCAGATTGTCCTGCATTCAGTGCCGATTGTATGAACCACTAACCAGACTATACAGTGTACTACAGAGTTATCTGTTATGGGAAATTTATCTGCTGGATAGCTCCAGCTTTTGATCCACTGGCCGAAAAAAGCGTAGCTATTTACACCTTGTAACCAGGTCTGCCAATCACTTAAAGATCTAGAGAATGATTTTTTTTTTTTAAATTGAAGCAGCTTCAGGCAACATAGGCGGCCCCATCGGCTTCACCGCCTATTGGAGCTCCAGGGATGTCCTTTTCTCCCCCACCTCAACTTCTTGTGAAGTTCTTTCTTTTTGTTATTATTGTTGTCCAAATGGACTCCAATTTGTCTTAAAAGGGGGATAATGCAGACCACGGAAATATATAATGTTTTGTTTGTAAGTCGATGCTATCATGTTAATCCTTGTCGGCATTAGGTAGTGGTGTAATGAGTTGAGGTTCAGTGGTTGGCAGTTGTGATAATCGGTAACTATGTGTCTTGTGAGAGGCATCATATTTCCACAGCCCGTGATAGTATTTGAGAGTGCTTCTGATATAACAGTGTAGTAAATCTTCTGGCATCAACATTTCAAATCATAGTCCATGATCATCATCAGGATCAGGAAAAATTCTAGGCAGATTGCAGCACCTGCTCCTTAAAAAGATGGAGAGGTGAGGGAAAGGGAGCAGCAAACAAGCGAGGGAAGGCATGCTAATTTTTGGGTCCTCCCTATACCGAACAATTGTATAAGACACTACCTATATGAAAAGATCTGTTATCTGATATTCATTTTGTTCATTGTTACTTCTCTTATCATTTATATTGCTGCAATCTGGTAATATAGTTTTAGTAGCAAACACAAGCCTATTGGTTAAGAAGTATAATTGTAAATATTAGAAAAATTCACTAAACCTGTGTTTCCATACACAAAGGGAAATTAAATTCAATGTGCTAGGGTGTTTCATAAATGAATGAAGCATATATCATTAGTTATATATTAAATCGTCTTACCCTTTTCTATGGGAATGATGTAAGAAATATTAATTATGCACTGAAAATAAGTAAAGTAGAAAAAGAACCCCATAACTTCATTACAAAGGGGCAGAAAGAAAAAAATTGTGACACAAAGATTTCTTATCAAAAACAGAAAACTACAGAATCGAACCTTATGTTATCAACTTTGAAGCATCTCAAGTTTGAATGATGATTACTCAACAACTTATGTAGCGAGCTTGGGAGGACCACACTTTGCTCATCAGCAACAGAACGGGTCCAGAGAACAAGGACTCAAAGCTAATAATAACAGCAATAGCTTTGTGTAAAAGTTTACATCTAAAAAATTCCATATTGCAAATGTGAAATGTGCTTAATCTTAGCTGCGGCAGAGTGTTGCAGATTTCTGAAAATGCAACTTGCCAAATGAAATTGGAGAACAAGTTTTCACATTTACATGCGTAAGGTCCTTAGTTAGAAGGAAAGGATTATGAGACCCACCAATGAACCAGCACCCAACATTATATTGAAATCCTTCAGTAGAAAAGCAAAAAGGATTTAGGAAATCAACGAAAAAAGTGTCCTGATCCGCTTCATGAAGAGTACAGATTCTTTGGAACAAAGAATATATTGAAGTTGTTTTGTTTTCATAGCCCTTCAAAGTATCGCAGATGATCATCGATTGTTTCAGCATTTCGTATTTTTTTTACTGATGCATCATCTTCAACCTGCAAAATCATAAGAATCTCTTACCAAAATTATTTCATACTGTTCAATCAAATCTCATGCCCAAAATATCTATCAACAAAGTATTTTACCCAATATTCAGCCGGACGCATTTTCAAGTTGTAAGTCGATGCCATGCTCATGCAATAAGCACCCGCATCATGGACCACCAGTCCTGCTCCCTGAAATTGGAGGTAACAGTCAATTCAAAGTGCCCATATATGGCTTCAAAATAATTATTAATCATTCAGATAATAGATAAATGCCTCAATTCCTTTGTATGTTTGAAATGAACATTATTGTCTTTCATTACCCACCTTGGATGGTGTTGGCAGTTTTCTGGAAACCTCCACATAGCTGTGATAAAAAGCTATACATTAAAACTCGCACAGCCAAGAAGATTTAGAAGTTTGGAAAATTCAAATGAAGTGCAACTTAGAGCCAAAAATGAAAATGTTTGGAAGCTTACAGTATTAATGAGATCCATAGGGGTAGGAAGCACTCCACCAGTATGATGGTAATCAATTCCCAAGCCTCCTCCAATATTTAGGTACTTAATTTCAAAACCTTGAGATCGTATTTCATCAATAAATTGAATCATTAAAATTGCAGCATCCCTAAATATGTCCACCTGGAAAAACAAATTAATATTTAGGACAAAACAATGCGAGCTTCCTTACCAAACAATAAGATTAGAAAAGTACATAAACAAAGAGCATTATGCAACTACATAATTGACATTGAACTTTGAAGCATAAAATACAAAGAAGATAATTTCTTGGTATATATAATGTTTTCGACACACTCAAAAAATCATCCCAACATAGCCACAGCTAAATGTGACAAGTCATTGCTTTATATTTGGACTACATACAAATGAGATAACCCATGAAAATCGGAGTAACAATGCTTGATTGGTCTATTTGATTTACAAAAAGTACAGTTCCAGAAGTCAATGATGTTGTTCTGAGTAAACACAAAGGTTTCAACTTAGTAACTCTCTAACTAGAAGTAGAACAGATTGTTTAAACTTTTTGAGACAATTACCACCAGAAAATATTGGCATCTCCTATTTTTTCCAAACACGGGGGCAATTGTTCCAATGCTTCTAGTTTAGACACTTATTGTACTGCTTTCAAATTCTTATAGCTGACACTTCCAAAACTTCATATTCATACTCACAGTCTAATTCAGTCCTAAAGCATCATGCTAACACTAATATTTGGCACTGCATTTCTCTTATATTTCAAAACAAAAGGAATTGATTTATTTGATCTGAATCCATTGCCCTTAGGCAAGGAAAAATAAGTCAGGTTTATAATTGGTTTTTGTCTAAAGTTGGGTACGGTGATGACTAAAAATTAAGTCTTTGTTTTAGAAACAATCAAAGTTCAAGTTTTCTTCCCTTGGTTAATGCAGTAGCAGAAACAGGCAAGTAATTCTAGAGTCATGTAGGAAATACCTTTAGGATGCATCAAACTCAACTTTGACAGGGCTGCTAAAAGTAACTGAAAGAAGGCAGGAGGGAATATTTTTCCTGAAATTCTTAGTGGCAAACCATTATTATCTATGACAATTACATTGGTAAAGGCACACATAACCAAAAAGAAGCCCCAAATTTGTTAGGACTATAAATTGCTAAGAAGTCAGATACGCCTAAGCCCGGGTCCTGGCCCAAATGGGTCCAGGCACAGATCCAGGCATAGCTATGTCCCAGGCACACCCAAGGCATTTCCTAGGCACTCTGGGTATGTCCCACATACCCGGGGGTACCCACAGTACCCCGGTCGCATACCAGGTCTACCTACGCAAATCCAAAGGGACAATGAAAAAACAGTCATTTTCAATTAGAAATGATTTTGTAATTTTAAAAAAAAATTATAAACTAAATAACACTCCAAAATGGAAAAAACCCTAACCATTCAACCTAAACCTAAAAAGTGACATACAAACACAAAACACTCCTACCTATTATTCCAAAACCTCATTACTTCTCATTGTTCAGGGTTTCTTTTTCTTTTTGAGTGTTGAAGCATTGTGAAGGTGTGTCAAATAAGTGTTATGGGGAACATATAGCTTGTACCAAGGAGATTCATCATTCAAGGTAAGGCTATTTTTTAAATTAAATTGTAAATTTTTAAAAAAATTCATTTCCAGGCTTCCAATGTTTTTTTTTTTTTAAATGTTTTAATGTTATTTTCTGAATTGTGATTCATTTTTCAACAGTCTAGGGTTACATTGTTGTTTTGTTCATTGTTATTGTTTTTATTTTTCTATGTTTACATAGCCTAGGGCTAGATTGTTTTTTTCCTAATATTAGTTTATTTTAAAACATGTAGGGACATGCATAGTTTATAATGGTTGTTAGTTATAGTTGAGTGGGCCAAGGGACGGATAGGTTTGTCAAATTTGACCAAGCATCACCAATTTTGTAACATGGCACAATGATTGAACAGCTTAGTTGAGGCAGGGTTTATCTTTGGTGCCAAAATGAGTACAAGATCTCGTATAATTGAGTGAAAGCCCACTTGTGTGCAGTTGCCAACCAAGAAATGAGAGCTTGTGGTATGCCAAACAAACATGGGTTGCAAATGGAGCAAGTTCTTGCTTATATCAAAGAGCAAGAATAAGTAGATAATGCAATTGACAGAGCAAAATCAAGATCCCATCCTTTGGCCAAGAAAAGATTGCACAAGCCACCTGTTGGGCAATCCTCCACTTCTTCAATAATGGCTGCCGCACGCTCTTTCATTGTGAAATTGTCTTCCCAAGAAGACGATAGACCCTTCCTCTCCCGCACAAGAATGTATTGAGATGCCCTCCACAAGAAAGGGCATTTCAAATTGAGGCAACGAACATTGCAGATGAGCACATTGCATGTTGCATTTATACCAATGGGCTTCCTTTCAACCTCATCAAATCACCATATGGGTGGGAAATCGCAATGGAAATTGGTCAAAGACCCACAAGTAATACATGTCCTCGCTATGAAAAGGTGTGCACCACCTTATTGGAAAAGGAAAAATATTTTGTAGAGACATCACTACATCCAATCAAGGATTCATGAATCGAAATATGAGTGTACATCATTTCTAATGGATGAAAAGACTCCAAAAATTGACTCCTAATTAATGTCATTGCATTGTGTGCCCTAAAGGGCCTAAAGGGGCAATTTTTTTGAAGCCAATTTATTGTGAGGGGCAAGCAAAAGATGTAAACTTCAATGCCAACATCCTCAGAGTCGAATGAGATGGTGGGGTCTCCAAAACGTTGTCCAAGTCATAACGCACAACGTTTAAAATTGCTAGGCAACAGATTTATTGGTGGAGGCAAGATAAGTATTTTGGACACCATGTGCCCTCCACTCACTCGACTTGGTGATACAAAATCTTCACATGCATATCTAATGGATCAAAGAAATCTACACCGAGGCTGAGGAGATTGGATGTATGTCACTAATCATATATCACAAGCCATCTTCAGGTTCTTCTCCAAGTTGGAGCTATTTAAGGTAAGTTACGAAATTTCAATATTTTATTTTTTTTATTTACTTTAAGTTTGCTATAAAATTTTAATATATCATCTACGTTTTTTAATTTATTCATATTAAGTTGGTGAGAATTGACTCACATTAGACACGAGACAACTTGTCGTGGTGTGAAAAGGATTGAGCACCTTAGTCATCAACAACTTTTGGAATGTATGGACGTGGCCTAATACAACGAGAGCCCAAAAGGTCAATGCATTGGTCTTGGATGATGGTTTGCAGGCTTCTGTGAATTATCTTTTGAGTTTCACTAAGCCCATCACGAGTATGATCAAGTTTGCTAGTACAGATCAATCATGTTTGGGCAAGATATATGACAGCATCGACTCCATGACAAAAATTAAGAGGCATGGTACTAGCTATGCAGAATTACCCCTTAGAAAGATTTTTCAAATGGATGCAAACAATCATAGTTGGACAGTGGAACAACATGATCACACCCTTGTATATCTCCCAGCATCTGCTTTCACCCCCAAATATTACAGCACAAGGATACTTTTTTTGCCCAATAGGGTACCACTATACAAAGACATTAAAGTTAGCTATGGGTACAACGCAACATTCACTAGACTCTTCCTAGATCCAGATGTAGAGGACACAATCGCGGGTAAGTTTGGCAACTTTATAGCTTAAACGAATCATAGTCTTAAGCTCTTCGTAACAAGTACAATGACATTCATACATGATGGTGCCTCCATGGCAAAGGCTCTATTTACTTGCAGCCCCTTGCCATCAATGTTCTCACATGTATGCATTTTTAATTTTTTAACTTTCTTACTTTAATTTGGCAGCAACGTATTATATTTTATAATTGCAAACGTTGTATTGACTTTGTCTCTAATCTCAACAGGTCGCAAGTTGTTCAGCTTAACAGAATTGGAATACATACTATTTTATCCATACAATTGAGTGCAACTAATTGGCCACAAAAAAAAAACAGAGGAAATGGTCTATGTGCATTCCAACTGACACATCTTCTCACATAAGCAAATTCAGTACAAGTAAGGGGTGATAAGCGATTGGGATGAGCTCCTATGTGTGCCAACTTGGATGTTTCTGGTGCACAGCTTTCCATAGTCTCTTTAGAGGATGAGCAGGCTCCTACACAGGGCTTGCATAGTGTAGCTAGTGGGAGTGCCGTTGGGGCTGCTTGTGGTTCAAAAAAACAAAGTGATGACATTGATGCTCTCAATGAAGAGAAATATGAAGATTATTGATTGTAATTTTTTACATTGAATTAATAATTATCTTTATCCCTATCAGCTGTGTTTTCAATTCTGTATATATATTTGTACAAACTATGGGTATTTTTATATATTTTTAATATTTTATACATTATTGTATGGCTGAACCCAGCTGTACCAAACCCAGGGAAAAAACTCACTGTACCAGCAAACCTGAACCATCAACTTAGATAAATTGCCATGAATATGAGGTGGGTTGTCATTTGGGCTGAGGACAATTCAATGATCCCTATCGATGCACAAATGTAGAACCTAGAGATTAAATGAGATAATAATATGACTCTTGATAATTCTATACACAATATAAGATTTACCCATATAAAGAGAGCAGGCGATAAGGTGGCTGATAACACAGACAGTGGGGGTTTCAGTTCAGACAAATCACAATCCCAAGGAGATAGTATGGCACCCCGCACCGAATGAGGATTTAAGAATTTACACAGATCAGTGGTCCTAGACTGCCAAAAGAGTATGAGGGTGGTGGTATAAATTATAATTTTTCCATGAGCTTTAACTGAAAAAATAAATTATGCCGATGACGGCATGGTTCGGTGGTTAAGTCACTTGGTTGTAGTGGCGGCCACCAGAGTTCAAACCCCCGCTGGGCCAACGAGCTCGCAAGGCTTTACGCCTTCGCTGGGCCAATGAGCTTGCGGGTTTGAAGTGTTCCTTCTTGGGGATGAGGTCCCCCGTGTTGTGGCCTCACCGGTTCATCGCTCCGGGCAAAAGCGATAGTGTGGAGCCGGAGGGCGTGTCGCGCTAGCGTCACCGGTCACGCCGGTCACGTTAAAAAGTTTACCAGGCGCATTATCTAAAAAAAAAACTGAAAAAATAAATTATGTGAAAGAATTTTTTATTTGGAAAAACCATTGAGGGGCCATTTCTTAGAATCTGCTTCTGCTGAAATTTTCAATCTGTATATTCAAGCTGGATCATTTGTACGTCAGTTTGCCTTGGCTGAAGAAGGCCTAGAGCAAAGACTCAGTTTGGGTCTGCCTATTTCTGAAGAAGTTTGTTAGGGAGGGTGTTGTTGCAAAGCACCCGTTTGTAATATATAACTATAACTATTAGATATAATGTATAATTTATAATACATATTTATTATTAACATATATTTTTATAAATATATAATATTTTTATTTATATCAAAATGGTATTAATATTAAATATTATATGTAATGATTGACCTTCTGTATATGCAAATTGTAAGAAAAATAAATAAATAATACAAGGAAAACTTGAAAAGACAAATACAAGAGAAAGCCAAAGAATTGGCAAAGGTTAGACTCGTGGTGCTTCGGCTTGGCTTTTGGCATTCATGGATCGAGAGCATTGTATACATACCTTCCTTAACTCAACAAAGAATCTTGGTCTTGCTTTGCCCATCTCCATGTAGTTTTATGTTCTGTTTTAGCTTGTGGTACTGTGTTCTATTTCAACTTCATGGTTGCAGTCCACTTTCAACTACACATTTATGGGCTTCCTACATCTTTGTTATAGTCTGAATGTGTGCCAAGCATAGTTAGTGCATGATGTACATGTTTCATCTACCACACATTGGCTTGAGTCTCCTGGTCCATTTGAACTGGAAATAAACAGCTAACAATGATTCCATTATTGATCGATATAAACATATAAATGGGAACTGAAATGGCATTGATTACAGAGGGTGGTAACAGCTTGGTTGGATGTAAAGACACAAGTATTTGCCCAAACTAAAGCATCCAAATTTCAGATAAAGTACCAAGCCTTTAATCTAGAGGCATATTAATGTTGATAGTTGTAAAAGTTACTCTTGCAAATTTCCTGAGAAGGTATTTGAATTGTTATGCGATTAGAACACCATGCTTTGATCCTGTGCTTAAGGAGCAAGTGTGAACGTCAGGGCCTTCCAAAGGTTGGATGTGTGTTGCATACAAGTTTCCGATTATGGGGACAAGCCAACACTGAATTTGTAGTTGAGTGCTCAAAGACTTTCAAGACAACCACATTCAACCTACTCATGACTGAGGGTGATTTTTTATGAAGCTACCACTTTTGTGGAAGATGTTGGTAGTTGAGAAAGGAGTTGTGCCCTTTTCCAACCTCCCAGCATGGGGTAGCCAGTTTGGACCAGATGGGATCAATGCAGCACTATGAATGTGAAGGGGGAAAGATGTGTTATAGAGTGTCAGAGAAGATGAAAAGACAAGCATCAAGGAAAAATGAGCAAATTGTGAAACTTAAAATTACCGGTGATTATCAACAACTACCATGGAGAATGAAAACAGGGGAAATAATGTGAATCATAAACAAAAGCTGAGGAAGCCAACAATCTGTTGATGAGAGTATCTTAGACAGTAGAAAGGAAAGCGAAGAGGAAGAGAGATGAAGGTGTCCATGAAGAGAGAGGAAGATTAAGCATTGAAAGGTCTGGGAAACAACCAAACTAAGGACAGAGTGGAAAGAGATAACATAGGAGAGCCAGGTTAAATCCTAGTAAACAGCAAGATGAAGCCAGCTACCTACACCGATGAAGCTGATCCTATAGATTCAGATGATATCTAGGAACCTATCTTCATAGTCTTCAGCAATGATGAGAACAAAGATCTAGAAAGCCCTACAACCATAGAGCAATGAAACCAACCCATGAGCTCAGTACTCATAATCAAGCACAAGAGGTGGGAAATTAGGTAAAAGGTACAGAAATGCAAGGAACACTAGTAAATAGATTTGCTACACTGAAACAAGATCTGTGAATCCAATTTAGTCATCTTGATCAACAGTTCTAACATTTAATTAGTTCATCCAATGATTCCGATGTTAAGCAGCCACTTTCACCAGTTCCCTTAAAGACTAACTCAGCTACTAGTGCAGAGAAAATAAATATCTTCGGAAAAATACAACCTATAATTATGCAGTCAAACATTACACCTCAAAGTTTTGACACTTAATATGATGGTTCCTCAGATCCTGAGAACTATGGGCACAAATGGAAGAAGATATGCAAGTTAAAGGGAGTCACAAGTGATAATAAGTTATCACAACTCACTACAGCTCAGATCTACTCTGGATTGGCCTGTCTGGTTCACAAACTTTTACAACATGATTATGTGAAGACCAACTTGAAGGAAAAATATGAGGGTCAAATAATGCAGATGCTTAAGAAGATACCATAAAATGGAGAGTAAGTCAATGAATAGGAATATTGCTTCTAAGATGTCACTCACCAGATAACTTCGCGTTTTGATGATGAAAAGCAAGCATAGTTTGTGGAGGGATTGTCCACCAGAATCAAGTTTGTGATGGCCCAATCTACATAGAAGAATTTGATGCAGCAGCGGCAACTACAAGGGTGAATAATATTGGGGATTGAGGATAATATTTTGCATCCAGTACCCAGATTGATACAAAAATTGATATTGTCTTGCAAAGAATGGAAGAAATTTCAGAAAGCAAGAGATAAAGAACCATAGTGTTGAGACTGGGATTCAGCAAGCTGTATTTTGACTCAGACTCTGACTTGGTTGAAAAACTCAGCAAAACTCGGCAATAAAAATATATATATATAATACAT